>CAUYRT010036127.1:0-16244 GCA_963574885.1 Lepilemur ruficaudatus
ATATAGAAAAAATTAGCCAGGCATGTTGGCGCATGCCTGTGGTCCCAGCCACTTGGGAGGCTGAGGCAGAAGGATTGCTTGAGCCCAGGAGTTTGAGGTTGCTGTGAGCTAGGCTAATGCCACGGCACTCTAGCCCAGGCAGCAGATTGAGACTCTGTCTCAAAAAAAAAAAAAAGAGAGAGAGAAAAGGAGAGAGGTATCTAGCTTTTTTAGCCCAAACACCAATCACAGGACTAACTTGAACTTTAAAATTCCAAGTTTATTAGAGAATCCAACAGCACCTCTGAACCTTTTTTAGTAATCTAAATCTTCTAAGTGATGGTAGTTCTTGAAAAATTGAGGTTTTATTGTAATTATTTTATACAAGCAGTTCTGTTAAAGTATATTTGACACATTTTTATACCTCCTCACATTTTATACCCAAAATGGCAGCTAATGAAATCAATTGTTAAATTCTTCCTGATGATAGTGTTATATTCTCTAAACTGCGGCTTCTTCAAAGACTGTAATAATATGAGCTATTACAGTAGATGTCACTATCATACCATTTAGAGTTCCAGACAACCTTTTCAACTAAAATCTTTTCTAAAGGATTTCAAGAAATGGGAAAGAGGATCTAATTTTTCCATAAATAATACCTGCCCTATCTACTTCACTGTGCTTTTATCAGGATCAAAACAGATACCATTATGATAAATTCTAAACAAAACTATAGTCCAGAAATACACGGGAAAATTAAAGAACATTCTCTAATTCTAGCTTTCAACTGGAGCCCTCTGTAGAGCCTAACTGTTGGGAGATGGGGAGAAAAGGAAAAGGCGCCTTCTATGTTTGGCACTGCGCTTTTAACTTTTCATCCATTATCTTATTTAATTCTCATGACAACCCCATGAGATAGGGAGTAATACCCACAGAGGTTAGGAGTTTACCTAAGGTCACACAACTAGCGGATGGGGTTCAAACCTAGTTGTGTTTGACTTTAAAGGCCACATTCTTTCTATCGTGCCATGCTAGGAGAAAAGAACGTTCTGCACTCAAGTGTACCTGAACTCTGCTACGTGAAGAGAGATCCACATGCAAGCTCGAACACCTTTACCCTCTGTTTAATTCCAGGCTCAGAGCATCCTATACGTCCAACTCATTCTGCTGAATAAAGGGATCTGAGCTTCGCTTCCTTCCCCTTTTCATTCAGGATTGTCACAATTTCTAAAACAGCATCACCCAGTACCTAAGTGTCCTTGCTCCTAGAAAGAACAATGATTACTCCAAACAAAAAGACCAAAAATTAGAGATTCAAGGGGCCTGACAGATCATAGAGGAAAGGACACAAACCTCTGGAGTCTCACAACTTAAAACCCTAACTCTACCCCCTTTCTAGTTTCCTCATTTGTATAAAGTGGAAATACCACACCTCTTCACACAGCTGTTGGAAGGAATGAATAAAATAACGTACCAAGATCTTCCCTTTTCCATTCGGCCACCCTTCCTAGGGGTGACTATATTAGCTGCTGCCTCACCCCATCCTACCTTCCAAGGCCCTCCCCAGTGCCCCAGGTGGGAAATATCCTGTTTACTTATACCTTATAAGTGGCACTATTCTACACTTACCATGCTATCCTCCCTCATATGTATAATGTATCTTCCTCTTCACCTTAGTGGGAAATCCTGAAGGGCTAGACTCATCTCCTGCTCTGTGAAACCCTAAGATGCAGCATACACAATCCCTTCTAACAGCAGAGACTTAATAATAAATGCTTGTTGAATGAATAAACGAAATGCAAACGTAACAATGACCCTGAACCAATCAAAATGCCTGATTAGAGAAAAAAGGAAGGCCAAGAAAAATATTCAAATCACATTTTCAAAATGTTTTTATTAATTTTTTTTATTTACAGTCGTTCAGAAAACAAATTCTTATTTTAGACTAAGAATTTGTTTCCTGAAAGACTGTAAATAAAAAAAATTAATTAAAAACATTTTAGTTTATAAATTAAAAATTGGTAAAGTTGCAGGTTCCTAAGTAAGCCTTTGTGTTTTATTTCAAGGGTGAACACAGTCAAAAATAGAAAAGAGAGGGTTTGAGAAAGAACCTATCTGTACTGCAGGCAAAGCCTACTGCCACAGTTCTTCCACCCCTAGTCAAAGCAAACTCAATCTAACAAGAGCCTGATGGGAAAGACAAGCTACTTAAGTACCTAAGAAGGAATGGAAGAACTGCCCACAACAGCACCAATAAGTCTTTTACAAAATCTGTTTTTTCTATCTTTAAGCAATGTCCACTGTCACCCTGTCACACACAAAAAATTTCTCCTTGAAACTGAGTAACAATTTAAGCTTAGTTCCAAACAAAATGCATCTCTGCAGATGAGTATGTATGCTTTTTGGGGTCAGAAAATGAAATCCATGTTGCTAAACACATTTCCTCTTTCTCCCTGCTGCAAGCAAAAAAGTTTTCAAAATTGGTGGCCACTGGTTATCAACTCACTGAGACTCTGGACTCCTCCACCTCCTTCACTGCTTCAAATAACTTCCATTTTTATTCCTAATTATTTTTCTTTGTTTAATCTTGTATACTGGAAGTCAGGCATAAATGTAAGCAAATCATATGCTGAACAGAGGAGAAAATTATTAAAAAGGCACATTGGGCCAGGCGCGGTGGCTCATGCCTGTAATCCTAGCACTCTGGGAGGCCGAGGCGGGCGGATTGCTCAAGGTCAGGAGTTCGAAACCAGCCTGAGCAAGAGCAAGACCTCGTCTCTACTATACATAGAAAGAAATGAATTGGCCAACTAAAAATATATAGAAAAAATTAGCCGGGCATGGTGGCGCATGCCTGTAGTCCCAGCTACTCTGGAGGCTGAGGCAGGAGGATTGCTTGAGCCCAGGAATTTGAGGTTGCTGTGAGCTAGGCTGACGCCATGGCACTCACTCTAGCCCGGGCAACAGAGTTAGACTCTGTCTCAAAAAAAAAAAAAAAAAGGCACATTGATTTAAATGCTGGCGTTCCTCAAGACTCAGATCCAGGTATGTCCCTCTCTCAGTGTATGTATACAGTGTCTCTCTTGATGATCTCCTCTGCACTTGAGGCAATCCAGTCTAGATGCCAGACACTTCCTCAAACTTGTATCTATAGTCCAGGCCCCTCTGCAGCATCTAGAGTTGTACCCAACCAGTATGCACATCTGACTAGAAGACATTTCCACTTGGATGTTTCAAAAGCAGCTAAAACCCAACATTTCTAGTCAAATTCATCACCTTTTCCCAATACGCGGGTCCTACTCCAGTGTCCCCAGAGTTAGTACAACGGTGCTCCTGCAGCATTAGACAATTTGGATTGTCGAATGTTCTCAAGAAAGCAGCCAACTTATTGGGCACTTCCTATAGACTAGCACCAAGGAAAGCACTTCATGTACATTAATTCATTTAGTGGTGAAAAAACAACCCTATTACAGGGTAGTATTTATCCTGCTTGGAGTTTGCTGAGCTTCTTGAATCTGTGTTTACAGTTTTCACCAAATCTGAAAATTTTTCTCAGTCATTATTTTTCCTCAAAAAATTATTTTTTGTTCCTCTTCTTCCCTCTTTTGAGACAAAAACACATATATGTTAAACATTTGATGTTGTCCCACAGGTCACTGAGTTTTTGTTCCTTTTTTAGTTGTTTTTCTCTGTACTTTAGTTTGGACAGTCTCATGCTAGATCTTCTAGTTTACTGACCTTTCCTACAGAGTATGTAATCTTCTCATCCAGTGAATGTCTCCCTTCAGATATACTTTTCTGCCTTAAGTTCTATTTTTTAAAATCTTCCACTTCTTTCATTATGTTCATGTTTTCTGTTAAATCACTGAGCATATTTATAATTCACAACGTTACACTGTGGATTCTGTTGTCTTCCTTTTAAGAGTGGTTTGTTTCAGTACTTTGTTCTGGCAGGCAGTTGTGTGAGGATCAGCTTGATCCACTCAAGCCTTGTTTTAAAACCTTGCTAGGATGGGTCTAAGGCTTTACTCTAGGCTAATTTGGTTCCTATTACTAAGGTCTGACCTTTTGGGAATGCTACTGAATGCCCCATGTATTCAATAAGGTTTCTCCCCTCTATCTGGTCAGAATTCAAATGCCTCCCAGCCCTGTGAGCTCTGGCAATTGTTCAGTTTAAAGCTCTCTAGTCATTCTCCCTTAGACCTGCTGCAGAGATCCCTACATAGGTTCCCAGTGTTTATTTCTCTGCCTAGCTCCCTCTCTCTGCCAATCTGACCTGCAAATCCCAGCCACACAAGCCTTCCCCAAATCTGATTTCCTCAACTCAGCAAGACCAACTTGCTCTGTTTGGATTTCCCTTCCTAAACCATGTTCCTAAAACATGCCGAGTGTCTACAGGGAGAAAGCCAGAGGGATTATAGAACTAACTTCATTTGTTTCCTTTCTCCCAATTCTCGTATTGCCTGTTGCCCAATGTCTGTGGAAGCAGTCTTTCATATATCTTGTCCAAGTCTGTAGTTGTTTATGGAGGGAAAGTAAGTCTGGTATCAGTTACTCCATTGCAGCCAGAAACTGAAGTCTCACCCACTTTTGTTGTATTATTCAAGAGTTTTCAGTTTTGCTAGCTAATTAGTGTTTGTTTCTATATAAGGATTCAGCCACAACCTCCCAGCCTCTCTCAACCCTGTTTCAACATTTGATAGAAAAAGGATCAACTACAATGAACACCAAAAATTTAACATGTCTAGGCTGAAAGGCTGAAGTAATACTGTGTTTGTGAAGAATGGAGCACAACAGCAAACAGGCACTGTTTCAGTAATAGGAGAGAAAAAGAACACTTTTGCTTAAAAAAAATAAAATAGATGCAGCTTGACTAAATCAGTATCTCCAACATTCATATATATGCCAATGATTTGCAAATGTACAGCATGTTATCTTGATAGGTAAAATAAAAAATTCATTTAAAAGCATTAATAAAGCTATAGTAATTTGCCATCATTAATATCTAAAATATATCCTAGATATATTATATCATCTATATCTAAAATAATCTAAAATATATACATGAGATCCCAATAAAATTCTGAGTTTAAAAAAAAGGCAATTTCTGGAATGCAATTTGGCAATATTTACCAAAAGCCATAAAAACTATGGCTATGACAGCTTTAAGAAAGGATATAGGTATACATATAGGTATAGACATTAAACCAGCAGTCCCCAACCTTTTTGGCACCAGGGACTAGTTTCATGGAGGACAATTTTTCCACAGACGGTAGCTGGGGTGGGAGAGGGATGGTTTCAGGATGATTCAAGCTCATTACATTTATTGTGCAGTCAAACCTCTCTGCTAATGATAATCTGTATTTGCAGCCGCTCCCCAGCGCTTGCATCACGGCCTCAGCTCCACCTCAGATCATCAGGCATTAGTTTCTCACAAGGAGCGCACAACCCAGATCCCTCGAATGCGCAGTTTACAGTAGGGTCTGAGCTCCTACGGTAATTTAATGCCCTCTATGCTGATCTGACAGGAGGCGAAGCTTATGCAGTGATGTGACAATGGGGAATGGCTGTAAACACAGATGAAGCTTCACTTGCTTGTTGCCGCTCACCTCCTGCTGTGTAGCCCAGTTCCTAACAGGCCAGGGACCAGTAACAGTCTGTGGCCCATGGGTTGGGGACCACAGCATTAAACTATAAAAAATCTGTTAATGATTGCCTCTTGGGAGGAGATTATGTTTAGTTTCATTCTTTCTATAGATTGCTATTCTCTAATTTTTAAATAATGAACTACTACATGTAAACACCAAAAAAATACCCCTATTAGGGCAGTATCTTTATACTTGAAAATATTGAAAAGTTCTGAGACCATTAAATGACATCATGACAAAGAATCCTGGAAATAATACTAAAGAGAAGGGCAAAGCCAGTTAAAAGCAGCTTTGTCTGAAGCATAAGATCAAGATTGGTAAAGAGCCTTTTTATCTCACTTGGAATTACAGAGAAAACTTAAATGTCAACTTCAGGAAGCACAGTGTAAGGGCCAGAGCACTGCACTAAGAATACAAAGACCTGGAATCTAATCCCAGTTCTGTATATCATTGTCTGCATAAATTTCTTTAGCTGTAAAATGAGAGGACTGGACTATGATATCTGGGATCCTTCTCTGCTCCTATACTCATTCCCTGAATCTATACTGAGTGAGGCCCAGGAGTCTATTTTTCTATTTTCTTATTAAGTCCCTCAGGTAATTCAGCCAAATTTCAGAACCACTATACTAAAATAAGCTTTCTAAGATTATACAGTAAGTTCAATGTTGTAAGAAATGGCAGTACTCTTTAATAAAATGGTTAAATGCCATAGTGTCATTATCAAGAACCACACAGTAATACAGTACATGACTTCTGCTCAGTGGAGTTTAGAAACTTTGCCTACATCAATGCACTTTTTGCAAGCTTTCAATGGCAACTTACAAACTTGAAAAATAAGTCAATAGCAGTATGAAATCAATTATAGAACAAAATAAAATCTGGGTAAACTCTTGCTTTGCTCAAGAAATGTACAATTTTATTTAATTTATGAAGAGCAGAATATAAAGGATTTTAAACGTCCTAAGTAACAGGTGGCCTCGTGACCACTGTGTAGAGTCCTAATTCATTCCCAAGAGTTTATCTCAAAAAGCTTTTCCTCACTAGCTGACAGAAGGCTAAATAACTCACAAAAAGCATGTGCCCCTAGCCCTGCTTCTTTATTGAAACAAAGCTCAGATCTGCCACTTTTCATTGTCATCACTACTAGTGTCCTTGTCTGGGTTCTCCTGCCTTATACTCACAATCCTCCTGAACTCGCTTTACGCATCTGGGCTTCACACTTGCCCTTTGTTCACTTTCCTACTCTGCCTCTGTTCAGTCCATTTAACACAAAATCTCTTTCTTCCTGTTTATACAAACTCAGGCTTCTCTTAACAAAATAATTCCCCCAACTAAGTCCATCCATGCTCCATGCACCAAATCCATGAATATAATCCCAACTATTTCTTCCTCAACCCACATGTCCATTTAAACTCATGTAATTAACTGCATTAAAGCAGATATCTATTTTGTGTTCTGCCACACATCTCTTATTTGACTGCAACTGTCTTCCATTTAGGGTTGTATCATTAATCTCACAAAATGTTTTAGGTGCTTATGTCCTCAGAATTGTGGTAGGCTCTGAGAAGCAAAACAAAGAAAATGTAGTCTCTGTCCTCAAGGAGCTTACAAGGAGCTCACTCAGGATTGTAAGGTGGCAGGTCTACATGGGCAGGTAGGTCTGTGTGTCCAGGGAGAGGTGAGCAGACCATGCAGATGCCAAGATAGAAAAAAAAATCTCAGCAGAATACAGCGGAAGCATAAGGGAGACACTAGTCAAATTTTTAAAACATTTCTATCTCCTCTGACTTCAATAAGTATGCTGCTTAAAAAAAAAAGCAGTTAATCTTTTTCAACAAGGAATGAAGGAAAAGTGGGAGGAAAGGAAAAAAGATAGGTAAACCTGGGTCCAAAGTTCTGGGACTGTTTATTTACTTTATCTCCCACATTTGGTAGTTTGAAGGCTGTGGATTATTTTCCTACCACAATTGATTTGAAAATAAAATAAAACCAATAAAGCAATAACTATTACAACAACGCAAAAGGTGGGAGTGATAAGCCTGAATAGGAGATCTGCTAGCATGACTTCTGTCAATGGAAAATACGAGCCTGACCCAAGATAAAGGCGACCACAGAAAACCATACAGTACTTCACTAAGAGCTCCAACACTTAACTGATTTTAACGCTTTCAAGAAACCAATACCGTAGTCTCTGAAACGCAATCACCTTTCACAGTAAATTAAATTGTACAATAAATTAAGCCTGGAAGATGGTCTACATGCAAAATAACTTCCTTTTCAGTCCTTGAAAATATCAACTTTACTAACGTGGGTTATTTGAACAAGCACAAGAAGACAGTGGCATACATGCCTTAGATCTATCAGTGAAATATCACACAGCCTTCCTAATGTGTACATCAACTTTTAACAAAATTGATCCATTCATTTTAAAAAGTTGCCACATCCTACCCTAGAAATCAACTATTAACACCATACAAATAAAAAGAATAACTGTTTCCTTTTTGAAGGTAAAAATTCTATTCTTCAAGGCAGAAGTATCTTAACTGGGATTGGGAGGGGGGCTTGGCTACAATATAACTTGTTTAAATGTTTCCAATAACTAAAAAGAAGATTTTACCTTGCAAGGAATACTTCCATGATTCATATGGAATGAGATTATAAAACTGTCAGAACATACACCTTCATTACATAAATCTTAACTTTTCCATGTTTTGTTTTCAACTGAAACAATACTTTATAAATGCTCTATAATCCTACTGAAGACTACCTGAATTTCATGCCATAAATATACTGAAATATGAAATGCAATTTAATCTTTAACAGATGTATTTTATAAGCAACTACCATCTTTTTATTCCACAATTGCCTAGAAATTAATTTATGAAAGCAAAGCCTTACTTTCACATGGATGACTATGACAAAATCTGGAAACATGTTTGGGGGGCTTGGGGAGGTAACAACACATAATACAATGATGGAAAATTTCTAGTAATTTCTGGTAAAGCTGGCTGAATTGGCAGGAGGGCACTGGAGTACACTTATTACTGAAAGTAATCATGAGAACCTTCTCAGCTTCCAGAGACTCCCTCTCTGCACGGAAAACTCAGCAGTGACCCAGGGAGCAAATAATTCCTTCCATGCCAGGGGATTCCCTGAATCTACACTCATTCCTCCCAAGACACTACTTCCTTTTTCTTTTGGGATGGCAGTTTATAATAGTGACTAGACAACAATACTACATTCTGTTAAAAGGTGCTGATATCTCTAATACAATGTATTCTAGCCTGAAATCCATCAATTTAAACACTTAAAATAGGTTAATTTTCCCCAGTTCATGGCTCTAGTAAGTATGAAATTCCCTTTACTGGTAACAACCACTGCTCATTGAAAATGTATCATTTTCTGTGTCCAGTGATAAGCACTTCTACATGCTAAGCAATTTTGCACTTAATTTCTTCAAAGTAGATGTTATCACCACCCCCACCTGCAGATGAAGGAACAGTTAATGAAATTACTTGCCCTAAGTCACACAGCTAGTGACTACATTTTATTGGGACTGAGAGGAACGTATTTGAGTTATTCATGCAATTTTTGCAAAAGACAAGTTCCTCGAAAAAATATTGGAATGTAGTTTCTGTAGTTTTACACTAAAGGAATTACATTAAAACATCAAAAACTGAATCTTAAATGACTTGAATTTACTTACATGCTAATTTATTAAAATATTACTCTTAACCTCTGTATCCCCCAACATCCAATATTTGACCAAAAGTAAATGATGGCAACACACACGTTTTGCAACCAAATGATACCCCTCTCCTCCAGGAGTTTGGAAATGTATGGGAGCATTTTGAGTTGGCCCAATGTGGGGGTCACTAATCAGTACTTAGTGGATGGGGGCTAAACAAGGGACAGTCTTGTCCAAAATGCCAATAGCACCCACGCAGAAACCCTAAACTATAGGCTGGTTCAAAAGAAAGCCTTTCATGGTAAAGGTAATCCACCTGTTACCTAAATTTACAAATAACTTCCTATTCATTAACTAACAAATACCTTAGAAGATACATTAACCTCTTTCTGTAAAACACCATTTTTGGATTTAGGTGATAGTTTAGTTTCAAATACACACACACACACACACCCCTACCTCACTGTAGACATACAGTTAATGCTGTCTTTTTGCCCCTGGTGTTACCAAAGCAGCGCTCCCCCAATGTCTACCTCATTCATTTTTGAACTCAAATGTATAGCACATTTTCACAATGGTATAATATTGGAAGTAGATCTCCCACTGAAAAAGAATTTTGTTTCATTATCAAGAATACAGTTTGAAATTTCTGGTTCCAAGGATCACTTGTGTTAACAGGAAATTTTAGACTGCCCTGGTTCATTTCATTGCCTGAGCCTTTTCCAAGGGCACTATGCTAACGGTTTCTATTATGTCTTAAAAACACTGATGAACTGGAAATCTAACATGAATTAATTTATAAATAAAGTGATAAATAATTCCACATCCAAAGAGTGAAAAAGATGTATCCTGCAGAAAGATCAGAATATGTACTACAGCAAAATTTAAGTAGGAGGTACTTAGTCAAAACTGTAGTTACTCCTAAGCAGAATCAAGTTCAGAAGGAAGACTTATTTCTTAGGGGCTGGTGGACTTACAACGAGACCCTTTTGCAAACGTTTATTTTGGCAGTCCAGTCTTGCTCTTTAGCCAATGGAATTATTTCACAAGTTATGGAAATAATCACAGAATCATATTCCTGACACCCAAGAAAAAAGTTTCTTTTTAGTTGTAAAAACTAATATACATGAGGTTCCTAAGACTAATATACAAAAAAAAATAGAAATAAGTACTTTCTGCCCAGTTTTAAAAGTCAAATTACACTACCTAGCTCTCAGCATTTAGTGAGATCCTGACTACTGTTTCTTTAGATTTTATCTAGTCCCTGCAAGGTATACCAGAAGAGAAAAAGATCCGGTAGTTCTGCGACACAACCCTGAGCTCGGTCTTCAGCACAATTTGAGACCCACTTGTTGCCAAAGAACTGTGATTGACAACCTGAGCACTTTCAGTTCACCTTTTTAGCTTATAATCTCCTCTAGCTGAACTGTAAATTGAATAGCTTTACTCAAGATTATAGAGAATCAATTACAAAAGCATAGAGCACCACTGCCAAATCCCTTTGAAACTGTCCTGCTAGAAAAAGTCCACCAAAAGTGCTGAATCAAAGATTATAATGCACTTCAAAAAACTTATCCCTCTCTCTAGATGTGACTGTGGTAAGTACTGTGTAGATAATCAGTAGGAACAATACATCAGCAGTCAGAAAACTGTGGAAGTCACACCACAGTAACTTAGACAAATCATTTCACCTCTGTTTCTAATTCCAAGGGTCTAGAATTCTAAATAGGTTCCTATTCATACAATGAATAGGATTTTCATCTACTGTCTTTCAGAGACCTGTGAGAACAAAATAAATATGAAAATTGATCCCTCCCTTTAACCAACTGTATTTCAGTAAAAGATACTCTGAAATGGATGGCATTACAAAAGGATACATTTAAAAGGCCAAAACAAATTTTTGCAAAGAAGCCTCTCCTATTTACTTCAAGACTGCTGAGGGCAGGGGTAGATACAACTACCCTCAGTGAAGGATGCAAACAGAATCTAATCATTCCTTCCCTGCCCCAACTCCTTATTCCCTCTAGAAGTGAGTACAGTTAAACATTCTCCTTAAGTCTTCAGTGGAGCGAGAAGGTGTTCCGCCTTCAAATTCTTCAGTGGATTACAACAATGCCCCCCACATACATGCTGGTCTTCCCTCATTCTCTTCTGCCACTCTCCATGTGCTCTGCTCCACAAAATTGTCTTTTTAAAAGCCATAGTCTAACTCACTCCACTGCCTGTAACGTTCACTGGCTTCCCTTTGCTTTTAGGATATTATAAAAGCTCTGCTGGGTCTGACCCCAACTTTCCCTACTTGTCTCTCACACCATTCCCTTACCGCTTCAGCCATGCTACCCTCCTAACAACTTCTCGAAAGCTTTATTCCTCCTCATTATCTCAGGGCCTTGACAGATGCTGTTCGCTCAGCCTAGAATGTCCTTTTCATCCTCTTTTCAGATCTCAAGTCAAAAGTTATATCCTCAGCAATGCCTTCTTTGAATCTTCCATAATGGTCATGACCCTGGTAAACTTTCACACCACTCTCTGTTATTCCTTCAAAGCACATTTCACATTTTCATGATTATGAAAATCCATCTCCTCTACTTGACTGTATGCTCTGTGAGCGCAGAGACCCTATTTCCTAAACCCTAGCATCAGCACAATACCTGATATATAGTTTGCACTCAATACAGCTTAGTTGAACAAATAAATTAGTATTATTCAAAAGTCCTTGTTACCTGACCTCAACTTTATTTCCCACTTCTCCACAATGCAATCCACCACAAATCTAGACTTTTGACTCCCCCCAGAAGCACTCTTCCCTCTTCATCTTGAAGCTTTCAAATCCTGTGTCCTTCCCTGCCCATAAAGTTACCCCATTTCTCTCAATCTGTTCAAATCCCACAGGCTTGCCAAGACTCAGTTTTCTTTTCTCCAGGCTGTTTTTCCATAGTGCCAGTTCATACAACTGTCCTTGTTCCACGCTTTCAAAGCACTTAACATTCTCTTTCTGATAATTACATATAACTTCATAGTACTTTAATGTATCCTGTGTGTGACTTTTCTCCCCAACATTGGTGCAAACTCCTAAGGCTGTGTACACCCCACTCTTCCACTCCCAGAACAATACAAAATATTTCATTTTTCCCTAACATACCAGATTTTTCCACTGAAAAGAATATTAGCTCCCTCTTTCCTCCTCTGTTTCTCGGATAATTCGATTTGCCTTATATGACTCTCTCCCAAGTTCCCTTTCAGGGTTTTTCCTTCTTTTTTTTTGCCTACCCTTCCCCCATTTTAATAAATTGTTGAGTTCTCTGGATTCCTGTTCTTTCCTCTTCCTGGAAGGTCCATGCATTCTCTGTGAGGATCCCCTGCCTGCAGTGAGGGGCTCCTAAGCCCTTTAAACTGCCCTCCCCCTAATCCCACACAAGCGCGTACACCAAGGAAGGCTCTTGCGCTGGCTGTGACCTCACACACACCACCCTAGACCCTCACCTGGACCACTCTGTCACCTTTCGTCCCCCTCAACCAGGCGGCGTGGATTCACTGTGATCCCTCCCCAAGAAGAAAAGTCCCGGACCGCTGCGTCTCTCCTTCCTGCCTCTGTCATTGAGCACCCCCAGGGCTCGTTCTCTTTTTCCCTCTTTCCCCTTCCTTAGGGACGGAACATAGGCCCCAGGTTGCGGTGACGCGGCGCCGAGAAATCAGACACAGCTACCCGGCCAGCTCCAGCTCCCACGCCACGGCCTGGGCCCCCGCGCCCGCCCCCATCCCTCTCAGGCGGCGACCGCAGCGCAAGCTCCGGCCTGACCAGGACTCCCCATCCGAGAGACTCACTGACCCAGAAAGGTGTCAAACGAGGAAGTGGCAGCAGCAACAGGTACGGTGGCAGACAGCCTGGCAGACGTTAACGGCTCAGCGCTCCATCCCTCCCCGACCTACGCTCCGGCCTCACGGCTTCCTCGACCCCAGCGCCTACAGCGCAAGTCACGTGCCAGCCGGAACAGTCAGCTGACCGTGGCGCGCGCCGCTCCGCCCACGCACGCGCGCCACTGCGCAGCCGCAGCCGCTACCGGCCCCGGGAGAGGGGCGGGGCTGGGAGGCTCTCGGAGCTGAGGGGCCGGGGAGGCGGGGCGGGCCGGGGCGTTCCGGGGAGGGTGCGGTCTGCGCCGCTCGTAGTGGGGCTGGCGGCGTCTCGTCGGCCGCGTGGGGTCGTCATCGCCGCGGTGCCTAACGAGACACCAGTGCAGGTTTCTGTGGGTCAGAATTTGTCTCCAGCTCCCTACACGGGCTTCTCCACTTGGGGTTTTCTGAGTCATAGCCTTATAGTGCATTTCACCCGATTCACTTTTCCCTTGCAGTCCTCTTCAGTTTAATTGCTTAAATGTCCATGGAGCATTGCTGTGCGCCAGCCATGTGCTCTTTCTTCTTAGGACTACGTAGTGGAGCGACTCAGTCCTTGCCACGAGAACTCGTCGTAAGCAGTTGAAACCACCTTAGATAATGGGAAACCAAGGAAGGTTTCCGGACAGAGGCGGACAGGGGACAGCGTATCCTTTGGGGAAAAGTAAGCTGCAAGCTGCTCTTCGGATCCCTGCGTATTTCATTAGCTTGGAAAGATAGGTGGTATTATTCTGACTTAGAACATGGAGTTTGGGAAACGGTGGAGAAATTTGAGATTTTCTGATTTAATCCTTTTAGATTTACAGATGAGGAAAGTGAAAAACCAGAGGGCTCAGAGTTGTCTTAGCTCAAGAATAGACACACCTGGAGTTAAATCTGGGCTCGCCTACTTGGTAGCTGTGTGGCCTTACACCTCTAAACTTCAGCTTCTCGACCTGCAAAATGGTGGTAATCATACCGTAGAGAGATATTGTGAGGATTAAATGAAGTATGTGTTGAGCACAGTGCCTGGCACCTAGGAAACGTCTGGTAAGTGGTCACCATTATTAATATATATTATAGGACCCAGATTTTCTAACCTATCGTATGCCTTTTCTGCTGTGAGTCCTTGTGGAAATTCACCGCAGAATCTGCAGTGTTAGGTTGGACAGGCACCAATAACCAACCAAACTGACCCCAATCTGATGCTTTTCACCAGGTTTGGATGAAGTTCAGGCAATTCCAATAACCAGTTCTATAACACAGTTTTGGAAACTTGTCAGGAATTCCAGAGGCTTTATCTGCCATCACAAAATGAGCCTAAAGGCAACTTTTTGTTAGATCGGTGCTGTCCAATAAAACTTTCTGCAAAGATGGAATGTTATTGTGTTGACTGTACAGTATGCAATAGCCACTATCGAGCACTTGAGATATGGCTAGCGTGACTTAGGAACTGAATTTTAAAATTTATTTCAGTTTAATTAAAATTTAAATAGCCACATAAGACTAGTGACAACAGCTTTGAACAGTGCAATTTTCCGGTCTGTATTTGAAACTTCTTGGTTTCTTTCTGGTTATGTGTGGTCCTGAAGCAGACTTCTCATCTCGGATTCTTAATTTCTGAACCAAAGTTCACCTACTTCTGACCTTGCACCACTTTCCAGTGTTTTAATTACCATGTTATACTTGAGAGGCAGTATAGTAGAGTGCTCAGTAAATGTTAGCTCTAATTATTATTAGGCCTAGTGTATCTCATTTAAAAATCTAGCAAATGTATTTAACATAAGCAGGGAATGATTGCTTTCTAATGGTTTCTAATAGTAAAAGAATGTGTTTTTACAAAGAGAGGAAGCTCACTTTTCTATACTGTACAGTGCGTACGAGCATACTAGTTCTCTAAGTATGTAATGGACATGCTACACCTTTCCCTCTATTCCCGACTATCTAAATACTACCCATCTGGAAGCACCATCTAAGCTGAAAGTACTTGTAAGATGCATAGAGAAGATTTATTTTTTTCCTGGAAACTATTTTTATTTAAAATCTACAATACTCAGTAGTTGTAGGCAGTCTCCCTCCCATCCAAGTACTAACCAAGCCCAACCCTGCTTAGCTTCCAGGGTCAGACAGGATAGAGCACGTTCGAGATGGTATGGCTGTAGACACTGGCAACTTTTTTAAGGGAAAAAAATAAAATCTTTATTTCATTTCTTTTTACCTAATTGAAATAGTGAGCTTATTTCCCTTGTATATTTTTGTCTCCCAACCATTTCCATTTGTCTGACCACTGCTACTATATCATATTATCCTGTCATAACATTCCATACATAAAACCAAGCGAAGGGTGGAGTTCCATCTTTAAAAACTAAAGTAGCATTTTGGACAACACATTCTTGGCAATAGAACCTGGATAATGTTTATCTAACACAGTAGGGAAGTTTTCACTCTGCATTATAAAAAGAACAGCCAGATATCAACTGTTACAAAAATGAAATAAGACAAAAATTTTTAACAAACCGTTTCTTTTCTTAAAGAGATTTCTTCCACTACCAGAGATTTTTTTTATTTGTATTTGTATATATTCATGGGGTACAAGTGCTATTTTGTTACATTGATATATTGCATTGTGCTGAAGTCAGGGCCTTTAGTGCATCCGTCACTGGAGCAACACACATTGCACCCGCCAAGCAACCTCCCATCATTGACTCCCTCATCACTCCCACCCCTTCAAATTTCCGTTGTCCATCATTCCACACTCTGCTTTCATGTATAGGCATTATTTGGCTCCTACTCATAAGTGAAAACATGCAATATTTGTCTTTCTGTGTCTGAGTTATCACTGCCAGAGATCTTGAATATAGCCTCCCGTTCAGTTATCCAGAGCAATTCTTTTTTTTTTTTTTTTTTTTGAGACAGTCTCACTCTGCTGCCCGGGCTAGAGTGAGTGCCGTGGCGTCAGCTAGCTCACAGCAACCTCAATCTCCTGGGCTCAAGCGATCCTACTGCCTCAGCCTCCCGAGTAGCTGGGACTACAGGATGCGCCACCATGCCTGGCTAAT
>CAUYRT010036128.1:0-42842 GCA_963574885.1 Lepilemur ruficaudatus
CTGGAGCCCATTCTACTAAGTGAAGTATCACAAGAATGGAAAAACAAGCACCACATGTACTCACCAGCAAATTGGTATTAGCTGATCAACACATATGTGCCCATTTAGTAGTAACATTCATCAGGTGTCAGGCAGGTGGGAGTGGGCAGGAAGGGATGGGTATGTTCACACCTAATGGGTGCGGTGTGCACTGT
Source organism: Lepilemur ruficaudatus (assembly GCA_963574885.1). Lineage (NCBI taxonomy): Eukaryota > Metazoa > Chordata > Mammalia > Primates > Lepilemuridae > Lepilemur > Lepilemur ruficaudatus. The sequence continues at coordinate 195 of CAUYRT010036128.1, forward strand.
CTAGGGGGTGGACACACTTGTAGCTCTGACTTGGGCAGGGCAAAGGCAATATATGTAACCTAAACATTTGTACCCCCATAATATGCTGAAATAAAAAAAAAGTAGCATCAAAAAAATAAATACCTAGGAGTGAGATTGCTCAGTCGTGGTAAGCAGGCCTTTAACTTTTTAAGAAACAGTGAGACTGTTTTCCATAGTGGCCGTGTACCTTTTGGCATTTCCACCATTGATACGTGGCAGTCCCAGGTGATTCCCATCCTCTCTAGCACTTGGTATGGTTTCTTTTACTTTTTTTTTTTTTTTTTTTTGTAAATTTGTGAATCTGAGCCATTCCTGTGGGTGTGTGGTTGTATCTCATTGTGGTTTTAGTTAAAGCACATGCTCTTGAGCTCTGCTGTCCTGGTGTTGTCACTTGGTAGGAGCTCGCAGGAGGCAGCTGATGCTCTGAGGTTCCAGGGTTAGAAGGTCAACACAGAGATTTGGGGAGGACGCAGTGCAAGTCACAGCCTTCCACGTGGAAAGCGCTGAGTGTGAGCTCATCATTACCGCCATAAGCTGTCACTCACTTAATACGCACAGCGACCTCCGGGGAACATGATGTCATTTAACATGTGGACAATGAGCCTCTAGACACGCCTCATGTGTCGCGGGCACCAATGGTGGGGCCGGGGTTTGAATCAAGATCTGCCAGTCCCTGCGCGGAGCATCAGACCCTGATGTTTCCTGGCCTCCTATAGTCACTGCCACCACGTGGATGGCTCTCATTGTCCAGGCAGGAGGTTTGTAAGATCTGAGTGCTTGTTCTAAGTGCACATTCCCAGGTCCCCCCGGTCCTGCTGAACCAGGAACTCTGGGGGTGAGGCCCAGATCGTGTTTTAGTGAGCCTGCCAGAGGGTTCGCAAGTGTGCGCCAGTTTGAGAACCTTCGCTTTGTACCCTCGTGGAGGATCATGCAGGAGCAATGAGTTGCCTGGCGGGATGGGCTCAAAAGCCAAAACAGATCTCAGACAGGACACAAAACTTCAGTCCCGGATGACTGATGGTGAGTGGCTTTCTCTGACCTTAAATGTCTTCCCTTTGTCAGGTGGGACTGACATTTGCACTTGGGACTCCTTCAGGAATGGTGCACTCCAGGCGCTTGTCATGCCTCGGCAATGAGTCAGCCAGGAGGGCAAGACTCAGCTCCAAGGAGGCATGTTCCCTTTGGGGAGTGAACTTTGACACAAGAGTCAATGGTGTCACCAAAAGCCCTCTGGAGCCACACGGCTCCAGGTTGAAATCCCTGCTGTGCCACTTACTGTGTGACCTTGAGCAAGTGACTTGACCTCTCTGAGCCTTAGTGTCTCATCTGTATAATGGGCATAAGAGCACCCACCTTACAGAATCACTGTGAGCATTAGAAATTATGTGTTTCAAGAGTTCTGAAAGCTCAACAAGGGAAATTGCAATTGTTCAGTGCATGAAACCAACACAGGCCCCGAGATTTTAAAAGCTAAAAAATAAGGTTGTCGTCTTCCTGATGGCAGGGGCCACATTTTCTTCATGGATGTATCTACGGCACCTGACATAGAATAGGTACTCAAGAAATGCTTGTTGAATGAAGATGTAAAATCATACTGTCTTCCCCCGCTCCCCAGCCTGGGCAGCACTTGGCTCTCAGGGATTGGAATAGAGGTCGTTTCAGGTGAGAAGGGAGAAGTTTTCCCCAGAAATGATGCATTTGTGCGCATTGTGAAGGATAAACTCTCACCGTGGATAGATCCCTGGCTCAGGCCAGTCCCGAGGGGCATTGCCATGTGGCTGGCACTCGGTGAGTGTTTGCTGAATGAATAAACGAGCAACTTGTAGTTTGACTATTGGGGGCGTAGGAACCAGAACACATTTTAAAGTCATTTGGGGTTTCTTTTTGTTTTTGTTTTACTAAAGAGAAACCAGAGGAGAAAAATGAGCTTAAGAGGTGGGGGCCGGAAGAAGGAAAGGGAGAGGCCACAGGCTGAGCACCCTGGGGGACCCTGCGTGGCTTTCATAGTCCTGAGCCTTCTTCAATTCTCAGCTCCCCACGGGACCAGCAAAATGAAAATACAGGGCTCCCTGTTCAAAAATTATTAAGAATTTCGAGACGGGACAACAGAGTGTTAATCCAAGCGCAAGGCCCTTCTGAGTGAGGGCCCCGTGGGATCCCACGGGGCAGGTTGCGAGGCTATGAGGACAGCCCTGCAGCCCCTTCTGTGCCGAGGAGGAAGCCCAGTGCAGAGAGGCTGCGAACGTCACCACCAGGACACCAGCCTGCCCTTCAGGGGGGTCTGGAGTCTAACCCACGAACCCTAGTGGTCATCTAGTCCACCTCTTCATGGGACTAGCCTTGCTCACCCCCTGTCCAATGTCCTGGGCAGGGAGTGTCCTGTGTCACCTGCAAGGACAGAGAGGAACTTCCCCGGCCCCCAGGGACCCGACATGCTGCAGCCGCCAGCGTCACAAGCCAGCCCTCTTGCTTCGTTCTTTTCCCCGGGATGTAACCAGACAGACCTTCCTCCCTCCCACCCTGGGTGGATTTATTCCTGGGGGTGTGTGGGCGGACGCATGTTTGTGTGTGGGATGTTCGTCTAAATTTAAAGGCATTATGACAGCAGGGACCTATTAATGTTGGGGCTGGTGAGGACTCTTCTTTTAAAAGAATCCTAAATACATTGAGAGATAAGGGACCTCCCGGTTCTAACTTCTGCCCCTGTTCCAGCTCACTCGGTGCCTGTCAGCCCTCTGGCCTGGGGTAAGCAGAGTAAGGGACACCTGCGGGGCCAGATGCCTGCTGGGGACCTTGCAAAGTGCCGTGACTGTACCCATTTCACGTGTCGGGAAAATGGAGGCTCAGAGAGGCGACCTGCCCTTGCACGTCTTGGGATACAAAGTGACAGAGCTGGAAGAGTGTGCCGCCCGTTGACTCAAACATGCAAATAACAGTAGCTGTGATTGTTCAGGAGGTCCCTGGGCCCGATGCTTTGGGTCCTGTTAGTCTCATCCCATTTTACCACGAGGAACTATGTCTTAGGGACACAGAGGCTTCTGCACATTCTCAGTGCTATTAACTAAAGAAGCCAAGATTCCAACCCTAGTCTAACTCACGTCAAAACTCACACTCTGTCTCTTTCTTTAAATCACAGCTAATTATGGGAAAAGAAAACACAAATCAGCGAAATGAAAAAAAAAAATCACTCCTAAGCCTACCCGCAAGAGGCTACATCTTTATGTATATTTGTGCGTTTCATTAGTTTTTGTTTTTGTTTTGTTTTGTTTTGTTTTTTGCCTTGCTCCGGGCAGCTGACCCTTGGTGTTCCGTAACTGCTGAGCAATTTAGAGATGACTCGAAATATATAATTCATGGGCGTGTCTTTCATCCTTGTCATTGGAAAGCGGCGAGGCGTGACTGTCTCCCAGGGAGAATTTCAACCTTGACACGGGAGGAGATGAGAGCTGGGGAGCTGGGAACAGAATTTCAGGAGCAGAGAAGCCGCCAATATTGAAACGGTCCCTAGTATCCCACCCACCATACAGAGCCGGAGCTGGGGGTCCCGGCGGGGAACCTCACAACTGAATCTTAGGATGGAGTGCTCAGATAAAAATCTCAGAGCTCAGAATCTGACACTAAAACTTTGTAAACACGGCCTCGGACGGGCCTACGGGCAGGGTTCAAGTTACGCACAAGGGCAAGGTCTGACTCTAGAACGATGTCTAGAGCTGTGTCTCAGGGTCACGACTCGGGAGGAGGTGGAACGAAGCCGGCTCCTGGTGGGTGTGGGCCAGGGGGGCTGTTAACCCCCCGACGATGCACAGAATGGGAAGCCCCTTAACGACAAAGAATTAGCTAGTCCAAAAGGTCAGTGGTGCTGAGGATGGGAAACCCTCGTCTACGCTGTTCTTTTGGCAGCCCCCGGGGATGAAGAAACCGTGTTTGGTCAGAAGGAGAAGATCCAGTTTTACCTCCAACACTAATCGTGTTTCTCAGGCAAGTGCCAGTGTCTCACTTGCGAAGTGGTTTAAGGATTCCTGCTGCGTGTTGGACAGGTGGGGACAGGTGTGAGCTGCAGGTCGGGGGAGGTGGCAGGCATGAGCTGTCTGTGTGTTCATGCATGCACGGGTCGCTGTTGGCATGTGCACACGTGTGGCCTTATGCTACCTTCTCTGTGGCATAGTGGTGTCCAGGTGATGTGCTAAAGGACTGAAGGATCAGTCATTTTCTGGCAGTGGTAGCCCTCATGGGAGGGGACATCTCTGTTGGATGCTGGCAGATTCCTTGGGCCACCAAAGGCCTAGTGCCCCCTGTGCCTTCTAAAAGGTGCCTTTTTCCTACACAGGAGATCAGAGCAGAGGAGCAGACAGAGGAGAAAGGCTCCCTGAGTACCGAGGGTCTCAGACTCACCCCATTTGCCCCACAGTGAGGAGGCCCTGAGGTCAGAGGTCAGAGAGCGGCTCTGTAGCAGGAGGCAATGTCACAAGGAAGGCAGGATTCAGGATCTGGAGTCAGCCAGGTGTGAGTGGCATCTCGCTCTGTTGCTCAGCCCCTCTGCCCTCTGGCAAGTTCACTGACCTCTTCAGCCCTCAGTTGCCTCATCTGTGAATTGAGAATAAAACGAACCCACCAAGCAGAGCCATGGGGGCACAGCGGTATAAGTGGAAGGGCCTTGCACACAGTAGGTGTGCATGGTAGTTTATCCATTTTTCTTCCTTCTCAGGGAGGGCACCGAGGCTGGGATCCAGGAGGGCTGGGTCTGGATGGAGTTACTGCAAGAGTGTGGGGAGCCCCTCTACCTCCCCCTTTGGGCCTCAGTTTCCCCACGTGTCAGTGAGGAGGCTGGCCTGGAGGTTGCAGAGGCTCCTCCCTCCAGCACTCATGACTGTAAGTCCACCTCTTAGTCTTGCTCTGAGCCAGCTGCAGGGACTGGCAGCCCTCCAGAGGCACAGGGTGCTCCACAGGGGAAGAGAACTTGGACCTGTGGAGGTGGATGGGGGGCACAGAGACACCCCCGCCCCAAGCTCCCAAAACACACACTCACTGGCTTGGACGGGAAACCTGGGCTTGGGTGATCTGGGGATGGGGACGGTGGTTCTCGCTGGAGAAATGCCTGGTGGAAAATTCCTCTCTGGGGAAGGGTTGCTAATGGGAGCCGTCACCGCTCCTAAATTAGAGTCTAGTCTGCTGTGGTCAGCGTGGAGCCAGCAAGTGGCGATTCGCTCGAGCTTGCAGCCGGGAGCAACGGCGGCTGCCAGGGAGCAGCGTGTGCTCCGGGAACAAAATCTGCAGGGCAGCAGGCCGGCTCTGGAACCAGCTCAGCCCTGGCCTGGCCGTGTGACCCTGGACCGCTCTTCCAACCTCTCTGAGCCCCGGCTTCCTCATCTGTAAAACGTCATACTCGAACTAGCTGGTTTCTAAGGGCCTGTTGAACTCTAGGTTTCTATGGTATAAAAATAACAACAATAATCATGGTAATAGCTAAAATTTCTTGGACACTTAACTTGGGTCCAGGTCCATGTAAGGCATTTCATATAGGAAGAGGTTATTTCATTTGAGTTTCTCGGAGCCTCAGTTTCCCCTTCTGTAAAGGAAGGCTGTTTCACTAGGCTAGGGCCGCCTCCTCTGGCCGCTCACTTATACCTTAGGAGCCAGGTGTGGGTCACACTGCAGCTCAGGAACAGCCCTGAGCAGAGTCCACAGGCCTCTGCGGGATAGATTGGGGGGGGCCTGTTCCCACCCGCCAGTCTTTGCGTGGGGCCCCCTTCTCGCTGCCTGGGACACTCATCCCAGATCTCCCCGCAGCTGCTCCTTGTCTTTTTCCAGATGTCGGCTCACGTGCCTTCGAGGGTCCTTCTGGGACCAACCGACCCCACATAGCTGTCCCCTGTTTTTCTCCATTGCTGGGACTTTCACATGATCCCAGTGAACCCGCAACGAGCCCCGTGCTGTCCGAGGTGGTGCACACACACCACTAGAGCGAAGCTTCCTGAAGTAGTGGTTCTCCTTCCCGCGTGGGAGTCCGCACCAGCTCCCTCTCCGTCATTCCCTTCCCTCCTCCCTTCCTCCCAGCTCTCTGCCGCCCCCTGTAGGTCCGCCCCGTGCATAGACGTTCTGCCCAGAGCCCGCAGAGCCCTCGGTTACCTCCCCAGGCAATTAGCAGCCTGCTAAGGAACTCTATGCAAATGTGCACTGATTGACCCTCAACACAGCAGCCCCAGGAGGGGGAGGATGGCTCCAGATGGCTTAATGATAGGGATTTAGGGCCTTTCTTTAGAAGTCCCTCTTGGGCAGGCTGAGAGGAGGACTGCCAGCCCCCTGGCAGGAAGGCCTGCGGACTGGGTGACCCCTGCCTTGCGCCCGGACCAGGGGGACTGTCAGTTCACTCCTTGGTCTGCCTCCAGCCTCTGTCCCTTCCTCCAAGTTGGCCCCTGCCCCCGGCCCCGAGTTTGGATGTTTGGTTGCCGTATACCTCAGAGGGCCTCTGCCTTTCCTAGCATGTGACTGTCCCCGCCCGTTTTTTTTTTAAATGAACTTTATAATTTTTTTAGAGCTGTTCTAGGTTCACAGCAACATTGAGCAGCATGTACAGAGACGCCCACATAGCCCCTCCCGGCAAGCCGGCATGCATGGCGTCACCGTCACTGATACCCCGGTTACGGCTGATGAACCTGCCCTGACGCATCATTAACGCCCGGAGTGCGCAGTTGACATCAGGGCTCACTCTTGGTGCTGTGCTCCCTGTGGTTTTGCACAAGCGCATGGTGACACGTGTCCGCCGCTGTGGTATCACACAGAGCCCTTGCACTGCCCTGAAAACCCTCTGCGCCCTGCCCATGCCCTCCTCCCCGGGGCGACCACTGATCTTTTCACCGCCCCGGTAGTTTTGCCTTTTCCAGACCGTCGTATCGCTGGAATCTGACGGGCTCCAGCCTTTTCAGATTGGCTTCTGTCGCTCAGTAATAAGCATTTAAGGTTCCTCCGTGTCTTTCCTTGGCGTGGTAGCTCGTTTCTTTTTAGCCCCAACTAATACCCCATTGTCTGGATATACGAATATGTGGGTCTTCCTCTCCTTTGGGTAAATACCGAGGAGCGTGATCGCTGGATCGCCTGGTAAGAGTTCCTTGTGTTTTATACGGCTGCCCTTTGAAGACTAACCGTAGCTAAAGCTTACGGAGCCTTGCGGCGTGCCCAGCACTGCGCCGGAAAAACACCCACGCTCCCTATTCAGTGCTGTCTGCAACCCCAGGAGGTCCGTGCTTGGCCTCACAAGGTCAGGAACCCAAGGCTTTCGGGGTTCCTCCGTCTCGGTGTCTCTTCTCTGCTCATCTACTTCCTCCTCCTCCTTCTCTTTACAGACTAACTTTTGCCCTGTCTTTGGGCACCTGTGACAGCCCCTGAGGTTACAGGTCCTCGGTCCACGTGACCCGCAGAGACCAGAATGTCTCACATCCCAGCTCCGTGTTTTCCTGGGGGCAAGAACTGATTGCCCAGTTCTAGATCTGAGTCCAGCCACAGTCCCGGAGCAATGCCAGTGGGCAGGGGCGATGTGGTACAAACGTGGGGTTTACCCCTGGAAGCAGGGGGTGGGGTCACACACTAGACAGACTCCCCAGAATGTATTTTCCACGCCTAACTTGAGTGGTCACCCATTATTGCACCAACGCATTGAACCTTCGTCTTCTTCTGAGATGAAGTCTGGGAAAATGGTATTGCCATGAGAAAGGGTAAATATTTTGTTTAGTTGGCCAAAGTTGAGGCAGAGAATGACCATTTGTTGAGAAACTCTTGTGTCAGGCTTTGTATATGTTTAAGAGATCAGGTTCCAGAGCCAGACTGTCTGGGTTCTAACACTGTTTCACCACTTCCTAGCTGTGCATTCTTGCATAGGTGACTCAACATCTCTGAATCTCAGTTTCCTCATCTGTAAAATAGGGCTAACAAATGGGACCTTCCTCATAGGATCGTTGTAAGGATTAAACAAGTTACTATTTAGAACAGTCCTGATGCTTAGTAGGTGCTCAATAAATATTAACTGATGCTGTTATTAGGCTGCTATGTATTTTAAACATAGTAACTCATTTAACTCTCCTACCTTCCCAGTGAGGCATGGTGAATTGGTCCGATTTTGCAAGTGGGGAAACTGAGTCACAGAGCAGCCACTTGCTGAAGATCACACAGCCACCATGAGTCTGAGCAAGTTCACGTGCAGGGATGTCTGAGCCCAGGTCTGACTCCTTTCCGTGTTTCCTCCCAGTGCTCATTCCTGTCCACTGTAGCTCAGACTCATCCCCATGATAAGTGAAGGTGGCCGTAAAGTTTGCCCATGGACCAAGGGTCACTGTAGTCCTTATCCACTGAAACAACAAAAAAAATTTTTTAAGTAACTGAATTTATGAAACAAAATTTTAATTTTTTTTTTTAATTGACACGATATGATCCCTCTGATTTTTTTATTTAATTACATCATGGCAGATGGCTGGGTGTTAAAGGCCGTTAAGCTAATGGCACTTTGCCTTCTCATTTATTTTCTCGAGCTTTGGGGAAGATAAATGAGAATGGATGCGGATGGTGAGCGGAGAGCAGGGGGCAGTGGCGCAAGAGTCCCCATCCTGGGGACGGAGTGAGGTGGGGCGCTGTGGGGGTCCTTCCCGGGGAGAGTGTGCAGGAGGCAGCATATGGTGTGGTTAGGATCCTGGAACAGGCTCCCCCTGTGTGTTCATGCGCACAAATGTGCAGAACATTTGGCGTAGCAATCCCACTTTTTTTGACCCAGGTCTGCAGGTTCATCATGGGATCATTAAACTACAGCACACCCATGAGCAAAGGGTGTGTCCCAGAGGGGGCCCACCCACTCTATGGGGTGCAGAAGCCTTCCTCAGGGTTGGTTGGGTTAATAAAATTCTAGATTCCTAAAGACCATGAGTGAAAGCTACGAGATTGCCATTTACAGTTGCATTTCTTCTTAGACTGTTTCGTTATGTCATTCACTTGCCAAATGGCTGGTCTAGGAGCTAGAAGGATGAGAAGAAACTTTGATTAAAGGAATTGGGGGACTCCATCTGCCTGGAGAAGAGTTTGAGGCATGGCATTGCATGTCTCCAAGCTCAGGAAGGATGCTTCTATCAAGGCAGGGATTCCACTGAGAGACTGGTGGTGGAGAGAGGGGATAGCTGTCCTGCTGGTGCACTTAGCGTCCCTCATTGCATCGTGCATCAAGACTCCAGACAGTTTGCACTCGAATTCACGTCCCACTTCTTCCCAGCTGTGTGTCTGGGCAAGCTATGAACCTTAACTTCCACATCTATAAAATGGGTACATTCATGCTTATGCCTCATTTTTTTGTTGAAAGGTGGTATGTTGCCTTCCAGGAATCTGTACAAAGATTTTCATACAGGATGTTTATCCCAGCATTGCTTATTTATAAGGCAGGAAAATTGGAAATATTTTACATGTCTAATGGTAAGGAAAAGGTTGAATAAACCAAGATCTAATCTGAGGAATCAATATGATTGGTAAGAAGTTTATTTAGGAGATAAAAGAGCACAGTGACTCCCATCCTTCCCTGGGGTGAGGGAAGTGAGACAGAAAAGGGAAGAAACCAATAGAGTGTGTCGCTGAGTCAGCTATTACAGAGGGTGGTTGAGGCTCAGTGCTACCGGGCAACTCAGGGAGCCTGAGATTGTTCTAGCTGAGAGGTGAGGGAGGTGGGGCGTTTATACACCAGCTCCCGTCAGTCATTGGTTGAGGCTGCTATGAAATGTCACACTTGGTCTTAGCCAGAAGGCCGAGAAGCGATGGCTTCCCAACGTTAATCCCCTAGCGTGCCCAGCCTGCCAAGCACCTGGGCACAGAAACAAGGCAAGGTGTTGGAGAAAGCCCTCAGGCAAACAGGTGCAGACAGGAGCACTGGAGAGTGAGCTCTGTGGGTGGGGCACATGCAGCACCGGTTACAGATCTGCCAGAGTGGCAGAGAAGAAAAGGGCTGACAGTGTTGCATGTTGATGTGGATTTGGAGCAACAGGAATGCTCGCGCATGGCTGGGGGGAGGTGTGACCGCAGCTACTTTGGAAAACAAATCGGCATTTCTCAGGACAGTCACAAGACGCTCAGACAGCAAGACCTAGTGATTTCACCCTTAGGTCTGTACACACCCTGTCTTAATTCTTGTATACATGTCTTGGGACAGAGGCATGAGGATGTTGGCAGCAACTGGTGAGGAAAATCCATTCTACCCGAGCTGCATGAGCAGAGAATTCATGAGAGAGAAGCTCTGTGAATGCAAATGTGGTCCCTAAACCACAGTGAAAGGGGCTCTGGGCAGGCAAAATCACATGTACTCTCTATGAATTATATATATGTTAATACAATATTATCCACTTGCGTATATGAACTCATTTAGTTCTCACACCAACCCTGAGATAAACCCTATTACATCCCCATTCTGTGGGTGGGGAAACTGAGGTGCAGAGAGGTTAATGACCACACCAAAGGATTACAATGAGAATTACACAGTACAATGGGGATAAGGTGCCTAACGCAGTGTCCGGCACATAGTAAGTGCTCAACAAAGAGCAGTGATTTCCAATATTTTTATTATTAAGCCAAGACTAAAATTTTGCCTCCAGCCTGGGTTTCCCAGTTTCTTGGAGACTTCCCAGAAGGGTCTCCCACCCCTAGACCTTCACAAACCTGGTTTCTCAGTAGCTATTTCTTGGCCAAGCTTGGGTAGTCAGGGGGTCAGCTGGTCCCTGGGCCTGCTCAGTCCCCACAACCTGCCTCTGTCCCCAGAGTCAGGTTCTGGGAGCTGTAGAGAGAGGGCAGGCCTCCTTCTCAGCCTCATGGGCTTCTGTCCTTCCCTCCCCGCCCCAGCTGAACCTGGAAAGGGGGAGCACCTGTCACTCCCAGGGGAGGGAGCCCAGGGCAGGCTGTGCCTCTTGTTCTCCTCCCCCCTGCAGGGCAGCTCTACCTCGCCCACCTTCTAGTTGGCAGCTCAACACCAGAGGTTCATTCTGTTGCTAAAAATAGGCTGTGTTTAGACACTTTGAGGCTCCTGCTGGAAACACGAACCGCAGTCACCAAATGCTGCCACTTCTGCAAAAGGGGACCTCTCAGTCTCACCCGGTGGAAACTTAACGCTAGCCCCAGGAGGGAGGCAGGGTAGGGGTTATCCACCACATTCAACAGATGGGGAAACTGAGGCTCAGCGGGGTCTCATGTAAAATGAAGAGGGATGAAGCCACGATAGCCAGATCTCAGCGAGTGCCGACTCAGAGAGGTGAAGGCACCTGCCTGGGTCTCGCACCTGTAAATGACAGGAGGGGCTTTGGCAGTGTCATGATTTCCCACGTGTTATGAGCGGATGGGGACAGAGAGGTGCAGGGGCTTGCTGGAAGCAATCCCGGGCTGTAGAAACACAATCTGTGGATCGGAGAGAAGCATCACACCTGCCTCACAGGTTGCCGGGAGGGGGCAGTATGCGAGAATGTGTTTGTAAAATCTTCAAACACAGTGTCCGGCATAAAGTAGGTGCTCAACAAACGGCAGTTAGCTTTGTTTCCCCATTGCCTTTGGAGCAGAATGTCTGTCTGGAGAGAGAGAGAGCAGAAAGAGAGACAATGAGAGGCAGAGAGACAGAGGCAGAGACCGGGAGAGAGAATGGCAGACAGATGTGGGAGGCAGAGGAGTCTTTGACGTTCCTTTGAGGACGTGGGACTAGGGCTCAGCAGGGGCACCTGAACCCCAGAACCACCCAGTGCTGCGTAACACCAGATGCAGCCTCCGCAGAGCCCTGAAGTCACAGTTCTTCGAGGCTGTCCCCTGAGTGTTTTGTAGGTTTAAGCCTTGGGGGAGAGGCCAGTCCTCTGACTCCTTTGATTCAGTTCCTCCACCAGTGTTTCTTGGGGGTCTACTGGGCGCCAGCTGCTGGATAAAGCGGTGATAGTACGCACCCTGTCCCACCTGCACAGGGCTCAGACCCCAGGGTCCCTTTCTCCAGGTGAGCTCCCCCGCCTCCTAGCACTGCAGCGCAGCGTGGACGGCTCGAGTGTCACCTTCCCTCCCCGTGAGGACAAGCAGCTCTGCAAATGGTAGATGGGCACAGCCCCCACCCACATGCCCCTTCCTTCCCACACCACCAATGCCCCGGTCCCGCTCCACTCCCTGCCAGCTGCTAACGAGCTCATTATCCTCTTAAAGCCCATTTGGCACCCACTTAGAGAAAAGATGTGTCGAAATATAAAAGGACGAGGAGGGAACAACAAAAAAGAACTAGACACAGAAATATCCTCAGCGAGGCAAAAAGCCGCGGGGAACACCACGACTGAAATCCTCTCTGTCTCCACGGCAGCCAGAGTGCTGATGTGGCACATGGCCGTAAAGTCCGCCCGCATGAGCCCCCTGGGGGGGAGGGGGGGACCTCTCTCAAGCATCTCCTATGTGTCAGATCTTTAATTCAGCTCTCCCAGCAATGTATTTTTTGGGGGGAGTCAAGATGCTTAGGGCCACTTTACAGGTGAGGAGCCAGAGTCTTGGTGAGAAGAGGTGTCTTGCCCCAGTCACACACTGGTGGGTGGAAGAGGCAGGATTTGAACCCAGATCAATTTGCCTCCAGAGTCGTGTTCTTGCCTGAATGCCTCCGGAAGGGCTGGTGTCTCCCTGCGCATCCCATAAGGGCTGCTGGCTTTTTCTCATCCTAGCCCCACTGCAGAACCATCTGGCACACGTGTGATCTACATGGAATACTCCAGGGCACTGCCCACTGCCCAGGGGTTTTCAAGCTGCCCAGAGACTGGTCTCTGTAAAGTGTTGGCACGTGAAATTTCAGTGGGTTCCCACGTACACCATTAGCACGCAGCCCGGACTTCCGAGGTCGGTGGGCTATTGCTCCTCCCGGGGCTGCCCTTCTGTCATTCCTTCACCCAGGGAACTTTGACGCCTCTCGTAAGACCTCTGACTACTCCTGCATGACCCGCCAGCTGGAAGATCTCTCCCTGGGGAAGCCCTCTGTGACCCTCCCAGGCAATGGCAGACCCTCACTTCCCTGGGTTCCCACCTTCCAGAGCTTCCCACCCCAGGGTCCTCAACCCCCCTGATATTTTAAGCCAAAGTTTGGGAGCTTAGGTGCAAAGGCTCTTTTCTGGGCACGTGTCTGTAGCTGTCATCAGATCTTCAAAGAATTACAAGACCAGAATTAGGTTAGGTTAAGACCAGGTTAGGAATGTACGCTTTGAAGTCAGGTGGTCCCCAGTTCACAACCCAGCTGCCACTTCCCAGCTGTGTGACTCTGAGCAAGTTACCTAATCTCTCTGCAAACTAGCTACAGGTCTCTCTCAGAGAATCATTATGAGGCTTAAATCAGAGTATGTGTGCATGCAGAATGATGTCTGGCACACAGTAAGTGCTCAGTAAACATTAACTATTAATATTGATTGCTATTCTATATCTCTTACATACATCTACTCTGGGGTTTATCATTGTCTGTCTAGTGTAATGATTGTTCAAATTGCCTTCTCCCTCAGCCGACTCTGAATTCTCTGAGAGCAGAGACTGAATTATTTATTCCTGCACCCCAAGCACACACACATAGTAGGCCATCAGCGTGTGTTTTTAAATGAATGGAAGAATGAGAGGTTGGTTGGATTGGGTGAAGAATTAAATAGGTGCATGGGCCGCTATGGTTCAGATGGATAGACAGGTGAATGGATTGATGGGCAAGTGGATTAATGAATACAGTAATGGCATATGGATGGCTGGCTTAATGAGTGGATCTGTAGGTAGACTGAAGGATGACAGACGGATGGATGGATGGATGGGGGGTAGATGCATAGTTTGACTCCACAAAGGCATAGATTTTTGTCTCTTTTGTCCACTTATTTATTCCAAGTGCCTGGGAAAGTGACTGGTACCTAGTAGGTGCTCAGTACTTAGTTCCTGGATAAATGGGATGGCAGACTCTACCTTAACCCACAGTTAAATGCCCATGCTGCTGTCTGGATCAGAAGGGGCTGTGACCATCCGATCTCCCGTTGGCTGACAATGCAGACATTGGCAAAGATTGTCGTGGGGCCCCTGTTGGTGGTAATGTGAAAAAAAAAAAAAATCATTGCCCAAATGGAGTTTTCTTTCTGTTTTCTGACTTACATTCTAATTTTCCCCTTGGCTGAAGGTCCTGATCTTTTATTCATAAAGCAGCTGTGTGACCTCAGCTTCCTCATCTGTAAAATAGGGAAATAGTTACCTCCCATAGGAATATTGGGGAGAATAAATGAGATAATACACGTAGCGGGCTTGCCACAAAGCTGGACGCACAGCAGGCACTCAATAAACAGTGAATAAAGGAATGCGTAGCTAATAACCCTACTTCTCTTTCTTTCCCTTTTCTTCCCTGGATAGAGGCTATGGGTTTGATTTTTCCCACCAGAATATGAGCCCTGAGAGAGGAGAGATTTTGTCTCTCTGGCTTGTGGCTTTATTTCCAGCATCTCAGACAGTGCCTCGTACATAGCCCATTTTACTAAATATTCTCTGGGGAACAAAGAAAATGAATAAACTTGGTCTGGTTCAGAATCAGCCGGGTCCAGCAGGTGGTTGCCTCAACAAGGACATAGGAAGTACTTTTTGGACTTAAGGTAACCCATGAATGAATGTACGTTTGATAAATAACATAGGAAGTGTGGAGCAAAGTAAACCACTAGCCCATAAGACCCTGTGTTCATCCAAGATAAAGTCTATCCCCAAACTAGGGTCCGTTAGGACGTAAACCCCCCAAATTCCCAGTTTGGTTTAAGCAAAAAGGCAGTGTCCTGGAAGACTCGGGCCTGGACTCGCATCTAGCACTGCCCTTAAAGGGCTTCGTGCCACTGGGGGTTGCCTGCCTTCTCTGGGCCCCGGTACCCAACATGAGGACACTTAGGACCCCTTTGAGCTCTGTGCTTTGGTGAGGGGGCTTCTCATGCCTGTGTCTGTGCTGTTTTGCAGGTGGCTGCCCCGAGCCCTGACGCGTGACTGCATGGAGTCCCGCCAGCTTCTGTTCCCATGAGGCAGGCACACTGAGCTCGGTCCCCAGCTGGGGAAGAGGCCAGAAATCAGGTCCTGGGTGAAATAATCTAGCTCCAGCAGGCCAGAGGAGCCAAGAACGGGTGAGACACGTGAACTGCAGGTGCTGGCGACCCCCAGAATTCTCCTCCAATTGCTATTTTCAAAGTTCTTTGGGAACTCTCTGCAGTGAAGAGCAAGATGTAGGAAAATGGGACCAACTCGTGTGTATCCTGAGCCTCAAAACCCCTTTTTTGGCCCAAAGAAGCTCATCTTGACTTTGAGAGGGCCAGTAAGCTCTGTCCTTTCTTCTCTGGGCCTCAGCCAAGCGCTGGACTTGCGGGACTCTGGCCTTGGCAGTCACCTTTGCAGAGGGAATAAGACTGAGGACCCCCAGGGGTTCCATCCCTAAGGGAAGTTTGGGAAACCAAGCCCCCTCTGTCCCCTCCTGATCCTCCCAGCCAAGCCCCAGCGAGCCAGTCCGGAATGATCCCGCTATGGCCAAGCTCTGGTTCAAATTCCAGCGGTACTTCCGCCGGAAACCTGTGCGTTTCTTTACCTTCCTGGCACTCTACCTGACAGCCGGGAGCCTCGTCTTCCTGCACTCTGGCTTCGTGGGCCAGCCGGCCGTCTCCCAGAATCAGGCCAACCCCGCCGCAGGGGGCCCAGCCGAGGGTGCCGAGCTGCCCTTACTGGGCGACTTGCATCTGGGCAGAGGCTTCCGGGACGCAGGCGAAGCCTCAAGCATCGCCCGCAGGTACGGACCCTGGTTCAAGGGCAAGGATGGCAACGAAAGAGCCAAGCTGGGCGACTACGGTGGAGCCTGGAGCCGCGCCCTCAAGGGGAGGGTCGTCCGGGAGAAGGAGGAAGAACGAGGTAGGAGCAGTGGACACCTGCGCGTGGAGGGGGCTCCGGAGAAGGGGGGTGGTGGCAATAACAGCAGCTGACAGTTGTCAGCATTCACCAGGAACCAGATGATGTAAAGCCACAGCTATAGACAGAGAGTAGGTTTCATTTTCATCCCCATTGCACAGAGGAGGAAACTGAAGCTCAGAGAGGTCAAGTAGCTCGCCCAAGGTCACACAGCTTGTCCAACAGGCAGGTCTGGATTTGAACCTCATGTCCATCAGAGACCAAAGTCTGACCCTCCTCTGCAGCCTTTATCAGTCCTTGTTAAATATACATACAAATAAAATCAGCCAGCATTTACTGAGCACTTACTATGTACCAGGTACTATTCTAAGCACTTTGCATACATAGAATTATTAGTGCAACCATGTTTGGTAGGTGTCATTATTCCCATTTTAAAGATGAGGAAACCAAGGCACCAAGAGTCCAAGATTACATAGCGGCAGAGCTTCTGTTCCATGAAACTGCCTCTCAGTCCACCCTGCCAGATCATCCCTTGGTGATCATGTCGTGGCTTCTATCTCTGCCTTTTCCACCTCATCAAACCCCATCTCACCGCAGCCACCCCAGACTCCACCTGGGCCTTTGAAAGCCCAAGCTCCCAGCTTAGGATAGCCCCCATCATGCCTAGGACAAATTTCAGACTCCTCCTGTGGCCCACCACTCCAACCTCATCTTATAACTTTCCCCACCCCCTTCACACACTTCTCCCCACTGTCCTTGCTGTCCCTTGCTGTCCGTGGAACACACCAAGCCTGTTTCTACCTCAGGATCTCTGTGTATGCAGTCTTGGATGCTCTCCCCCAAGATCTTTGCGTGGCTCCCTTCTTCCCTACCTTCGAGTCTTCAGTCAAGCCTCACCTTCCCACAGAGACCTTCCCAAGAGCACCCTAACTCAAGTGGCCCTACTTCTCACTCAGTCACAACCACATTCCCCAGCTTTAATTCTCAGCACTTATCACCTCCTGAAAGCATCTTGTTAATGTGTTTGCTTCTTTGCTTATAGTCTATCTCCCCTACGAGACTGTCTGCTCTGGGAGGGCGGGGCTGTTGCCCGTCCTGCTTGTCTCTCTTCCGTCAGCACCTGGGACAGCACCCAGCACAAAGATGGTGCCCAGCATCTACTTGTTGAATGGGTGAATGGTTGGAGGAATGAATGAATGGATGACTGTCCCTCAGCCTGCCGCAGGGTTAGCTCTACTGTTCCTCCATGTCCCAGCTGTGCTCACCTCCAGGAAATTGTCCCTGGTCCCCCTCCAGGAATGATCAAACGCTCTTCCTCTATGTTCCCTGTCATGGTCCTTATACGGGTAGTGATTGCCTATGCTTGTCCAGGTCCCTTGATGGAGCACGAATTCCTTGAGGTGCAGTTGATACATACAACAGCACCAACAACACGCTCCATTTATTGTAAGAACGAAATACTGCTGTCACTACTACTAATAATGATCATTACCGTTTCTTGAGCACCTACTTCCCAACAGCCACTGTTCTATTTGCTTTCCATATATTATTTGAATGAAATGATATCTGTGAAATGCTAATCACATCTTCTGGCTCATAATAAGAGGTCACTTAATGGTTACTGTCATGTTTAGTAGTAGTAACAGCTCATATCTATTGAATGATCACTATGGGCTAGACCGTGTTGTGAGTGTTTTATGGCCTTCTTTAATTATCACAATTCATTAAGTTAGAGACTATTGTTATCACATTTCACAGATGGTAAAACTGAGACTCAGAGACTAATCATTTGTCCTGGGTTACACAGGTAGCTAGTGGGGGACCTGAGGTTTAAAACAAAGTCTGTTTAATTCTGAAGCTTGTGAGCATTCCTCTGTACCATGCTAATTGCCCTCCCCCCACACACACACACTGTCAGCCCAGCAATGCAATTTTATATATTTTATAAAATGCAAAGAGAGAAGGAAGAGAAAGTAAGAAAGTAGCCCCAAGTCTAGGGCTCTTAGCAGGCAGCCTTTGGAATCAGGCAGTGTTATTAAGAAAACACAAATCCAGCCTGTCCTTGATTAACTTATTCAGAGTTCAGCGAGGAAAGACAACATATTAGATTAACGCTAATCAAAATGAGACGCCTCTCTGACCTGACGCTAAACTCATTTGGTTTTCTCGGAAGCTGGCGAGGGCTCTGCTTGTTGCAGTGATGCGGGGCTTGCGCTGCAGAGGGTTCAGAGCCCACCAGGGGCCAAGACGGGGGTTGGGGGAGGAGCTGCACCCAGCTAGGCTGGGGCTGGGCAGGAAGTCTGAATTCCCAGGCGCGACTGGCACCTGCCATGTGCCAGTCACCCCGCTAGGTCCTCCTCCTCACACTGCCTGTGCTTTGATCAGCCAAATCAGAGCCTTGAATATCAGTTCTGCACCTTGCTGTCTGCGCAGCCTTGGGCAGATCACTTCGCTCTCTGAGACTCAGTTTCCTCTTGCGGATAAAAAGAACTTAACATAAGACAGCTGTCAGGATGATTGCATAAGACAGATCGAGTGTGTGTCTCTGAGTGCCAGGCACCGTTCTAAGAATTTACATCCACTCTGTCACATGATCTTCATAGCAATCCAATGAAGTAGACACCGTTATTAACTCCATTTTACAGGGAGGAAACTCGGGCACAGAGAAGTTAAGTAACTTGCCAAGGGTTACCCAGCTGGGGGAGGGAGTGAACCACTGTTTGAACCCAGGTGGTTTGAGTCTCATATCTGAACCTTAATCATGACATCAGCTCATTTCTCAGTGTACAGAACACACTTTCACAGAGTCAGGCACACAGTAAGCACTTGACATGTGCCAGCTATTTTCATGAATACTCTATTTTGCAGGAGAAAACAGAGGTACACAGAGGTGATGTGACTTTTCTAAGGTCACACAGCTAGTCTGGGGCAGAGCCAGGAGCCAAACCCAGTTTAATTTTAAAGCCTGAACTGTTGTCTGTTTCGGATTACAGAGAGGCTTGGGCCGGGCGTGAAGGAGGTCATGAGATTTAGTCTGCATTTTTGGAAGAGAAAGCAGGGACACCCACTCCCCATCTGCTCCAGCTCAAGGTGCAATGGTTGCAGGTTATCGAGGGTTTGCTCTGTCTCAGGGACCGTGCATCCGTACTCTCCTTTCAGCTTCACATTGGGTACAAATTATTGAGCCTCATTTCATAGGTGAAGAAACAGAGGCTCAGAGAGGTTGAACTATTTGCCCAATGTCACACAGCTGTCAAGAGGCAGAGCAGACTCCAGCCCGATTCGATCTGAGTCCAAAGCCCTTATTCTTAACCACTATACTATTAATATCTTTCTTAACATATATAATCCCCAACTCCATCCATTCATTCATTCCCTCATTCCCTCATTCATTCCGTATTTGCTACATGCTACTATGCGCCCAGCCTGTGCTGGGAGGTGGAGACACAGGAATGAGTCAAGCATAGCTTTTCCCTCTGAGGAATGTCCGCAGCCTCTTAGGGGAAGACAGGTATAAAAAGATAAATCGTATTTTCAAAAAATATCAAAGTCACACATGCTCACTGCAGAAAAATCAGAATACATTAAAAAAAAGAGAAAGATGAAGGTAAGAATGACCCAGAATCCCACATCCGACGACAGCCCCTGGCACTGCTGCTGTGGCGTCTCCTTGCTGCCTGCACCCTTCTGTGTACGTTTCCAAGGCGTAGATTTCGTGTGTGTCGTGTGGTACCCTGCTTTTGCCTGTTATTTTCATTTTCATTTTATAAAATATTCTTCTACCGTGAGCCAAAATGATTTCTAATTTGAAAAATATAATGGACGGTTCTTGAGAAATTATTTAGAAAAGTGTTATGATGGGGTAAACCAAAGTGGGAGGGAGGGTTCCATTCAGTCCTGGGGAGGGTGTCACAGCTTCCCGGGTGAGGAGGTGGGTGAGCTGAGTCAGTAGGATCCGTGGGCCTTGACCGAAGCGAGTGGTGCTCCGGGGAGTCTAGAGACAGCAGGAAATTCCATCCCCGGCACAAGAAAAGGAAGACAGCCCCGGGGTGGCCAGCCCGAGGGACCACCTTCCAGGGTGGCAGAGGATCCCCAGGAGCAGAGTAACCGTTTCATGTGTCTCCACTCCGTGCCGGCCTCTGTGCCGAGCGCAATGCATCGATTAATCTTACTCAGGTCAATCTTAACAATACCCCTTGTATGATGAATAGTTTCCTAGGGCTGCTGTTACAAAGAACCACAAACTGGGTGGCTTAAAACAACAGATGTCTCTTCTCTCCCAGTTCTGGATGCCAGAAATCTGAAGTCAAGGTGTTGGCAGGACCATGCACTCTTGAAGGTTCCAGGGGAGAATCCGTTCCATGCTTTCCTCCTAACTTCTGGTGTCTCACCAGCAATCCTTGGCATCTCTGGCCCCTGCAGCTGCCTGACCCCAGTCTCTGCTGGCCTCTCCACGTTCCATTCTCCTTGTGTCTCTGTGTCGTCATCTGGCCGTCTGCTTACGAGAACGCCAGTCAGAGTGGGCTGAGGCCCACCACACTCCAGTTTGGCCCCATAACTTAATTACATCTGCAGTGACCCTGTTTCAAATGAGGCCACCTTCTAAGGTACTGGGGGCTAGGACTTCAACGTATCTTTTTCTGGGGGAGGGGTGGACAAAATTCGACTCATAACACCACTCGTAGGATTTTTGTTCCCACTTTTCAGGTGGGAGAACTGTACCTTCGAGAGCTTGAGTGATATTTTGAGGCTACTGCGGCATCATACGTGGGATCTGAACCCAGGTCGGGTTGACTCCAGTAGGTTGTGAGGCCTCCTGTTTGGGACTCTATTCACAAACGGCCAATAAGAGGCATACAAGTTAGTTTGTTTGTGTTTAGCTACCCTTTTAACAAATTACCTTTATTGAAGAGAGCAAAGTTTTATGGAAAGATTAATGGGAGCAAAAGAAAAAAAGGAAAGGAAAGAAAAAAGGAAAATGAAACACCACCAGGAGAAGTTTTTTCAGACGCTGGTTTCTGTGCTTGAGATAAATTGCCCGGCCGGGGTGACTTTGCCACTTCAGCAATCTTTGCGTCACCGCGGAGACGAGCTGATAGATTGTATGAACTTGGCCATTAATCCCCCCTCCAGTGGCCTGTGATTTTGTCCCTGCTTTACAGACCTGACCTCCCGTCTCCGAGAGATTCTGCCACTGTGGCAGATGGGAAGGCGGGCCCCAAGGAGGTTGCTGGAGGGGACTTTGGTGGGCCGACAGTAACCACGCTGACGAGCTCAGCAGGGTGACCAAACTCCAGGGGCAGGAGCCGTGGTCATGTGGGATGCAGCCTACACTGAAGGTCAGCGGGGAACGGTCACCAGATCTCACCCAGGACAGAGAGGAAACTGACTCAAGTATTTACGTCCTGGTCCGTGAAGCTCAGCCCATGAATCAGGCCATGGTGGGTAACACGCCCATGTTCTCCAAAGCGTTAATGAAGGACCCTGTATCTTCTTTTCCTTCCTGTTGACAGATAAGGAAACAGAGGGTCGTTTGTTCACTCAAAAAATCTTTGAGCACCTGTTATACGGGACATGTCAGCCTGGTGCCTGGTCTGGTGAGGAAGGGGAAATGCAACACTTGAAAGCCCAGGCTTTGGGGAAGACCAACCTATGGTCAAATCCAAAGTCTTCTCCCAAGGACCTCTCCCTCTCCCATCCTCCTCCTGGGTGGGTCTCTCTGGGGAGGATGGAGATACCCCTCCCAAGCCTGGACTCAGTGTGGCACACGGGAAGAGACACCTTTGAACAGACAGGCTCGGGTTTGGTCTGAGACCCTCATTGCTGGGTGGACTCAGGCAAGTTGCTCAGATTGGGTGTCACCATATCAGCCAGTCCCTCCCTGGTGGCAAGGCACAGACAGCCAACCAGACCAGCTTAAGCTAAAGAAGAAAATGGACTGTGTCTTATCATCACAGGATCTGCTGGGCGGGATTTTTTAAATGAGTGGAAGCTTCTTCCTCTAACTCTCCTCTCTGCTGGTCCAGACTCATGCGTGTTCTCCTGCATAGACCGGCCATGGTGCCAGGACTGAGCTGTTGCCAGCTCCAGACTTGCAGGACGCCCACATCATGAACCCGGAAAGGCAGACTTGTTCCTCCTAGCTTTAAATCTGTAAGAATGCAACACATGGGTCATGTGTCCTTCCTTGAAGCAATCGCTGGCTGGTGGGACG
This sequence comes from Lepilemur ruficaudatus, assembly GCA_963574885.1. Lineage (NCBI taxonomy): Eukaryota > Metazoa > Chordata > Mammalia > Primates > Lepilemuridae > Lepilemur > Lepilemur ruficaudatus. Next base: position 22,321 of record CAUYRT010036128.1, read on the forward strand.
GACATTACAGTTGACCCCGGCAAGGTCAGTAGATTCCCTGTGGTCAGGGCAGGCAAGTTAGTTCTGCTAATACAAAAATACTATCATAATAGGAAAAGGGGGGTGCTTTGAGACACAAACAGTACCCACTGCAGTCCACCCCTTCACTCCACAATGAATGTGCCTATGAACACGCACACATACACTGTCACTCCCATCGATTTGATTATAAAGATCGAATCTAACATGATCACTGTCCCACAGGTAGCCAAATGCACCTACTCTCACCCTAAGATGGGACCACCCAAGCTCATATTGCACGCAACTCCAAGCCCAGCATATCTGGGGCATGGACATCCCTCCCCTGCAGGTCTCGGTGTGGCTGTTGATGATCCTGAAACCTTTGGGCCAAGAGGAAGTGAAACCTCCCCAAGGGTGAAATAGTCGGAGGACAGATCTGAGCTTAAATTGGAAGAGAGACACTTACAAGTTGTAGGAACTTGGACAGATTACATAGCTTCTAATTCCATTTTGGAAAGAGAGAAAACAGCGGTAACGGGAGTTGTTATTTGTCGGGACATATACCGTATGCCAAAACTAAGATTCCCTTGTAGAGTAGACTGTTGTAAGAGTCACTGCGATCAGTACCCCCATCTGTAAAATGGGTTCATAAGAAGCTGGTGAAGATTGAATTTAACACAATGAGACATGGCCCATGGTAGAGTAGACAGTGCATAGTAGGTACTCAATATGTGGTAGTGTTTTCTCCTCTCTGTCCCTCTGTCTCTGTCTCTGTCTCTCTCACACACACGTACATATACGCAATCTATTGCTCTGATGACAAAGACTTAATACTACCCGAACAAACCAGCCTTTTCCTCCACTCTCCTTCTGTTCCCTCTCCCTCCCTCCCCTCTCTGCCCTCCCTCCCCTCCTCCCCTTTCTTTTCTCCCTACTTTCCCTCTCTCCAACTCCCTCTTTTTCTCTCCTCCCCGCATCCTACAAAGCATCCTCGGCGCCCAGTCCTCAGTGAGCTACTGAGCTAACTTCAGCATGAAGCCCCCCCCACCGCCCCGCCCCATGGCCACGAAGCCCCTCTCCCAGCTCAGGTACGAGCAGCATCCCCGCCCCAAGCCAAGGGGCTGCGACTCCATCTGTGACAGGAGAGGCCGTGCGCTGTTGAACAAGCACACAGACAAGACACAGAGCTGTCACTGTCTGATGTTCCTGCTCCTGGGAGGCGATGTTTCTTTTAAAGACGGACTGTTCTTAGCCGAGCAAATCACCTCTGTCTGATGAAAGAAATTCGAGGTGATCGGGTCAAGGCACGTCTCCAGCGGGGCTGACAAATGCTGCACTTAGCAGCGCTGCATTGAGGGGCACGGTCGCTCGGTAACGAGCCCGCACCCCCTCCTAGACCCTGCGTGCCACAAGGAAGGGGGGCTGGGACGAAGTCCGCAGTTTAAACTAGACAGCAGCCGGCCAGGGAAGCGATTAAATAGCATTTAGTATCTTCTCCATTCATTCCCTATCAGGGCCACTCAATTCCAAGGGCGGGCTGGATCCTCAGTCCAACCTCCAGTTACTGATTTGGGGGTCCCATAGAACTGGATTTAAATCTTTGTTCTGTGACCAATTGATTCGAGACTCAAGCGGTTCAGAACATGGGCTTTGAAGCCAGATTGCTCGGGTCCTATTCTGACTCCACGTGTACAAGCTGTGTCACCTTGAGCCAGGAACTTAACCTCTCTGGGCCCTTTTCTCTTCCGTATAAATGGGAATAATAATGTGTTAAGCACTGACTAAAGTTCATGTCCAAATATTAATAATAATAAAAATTTTAAGAACATATAGGAAAATACTTTCTAAACTGTAAAGTGCTGTTTGTGTATGAGAGTTACTATTTACCATGAAGTACAAGAAAATGTTTGCTACTTTAAGAACCCTAAGTGTGTGGTTTGTAATTGGATGGTTGTTTTACATCATTTCAAATTTTCCTTTGGATGGAAGTGTTCACCTTGGCCCACAATGGAGGCAAATGGTAAAGTACTTTACACAGTGTGGTGAATGGCCAGTTTCTTATTCTACTCACCTTAATTTGGTGCCTATTACATGCAAGGCATTATGGAAGAAATCTTTACACAGATCACTCCACCTTACCCTCACTGGATTGGTGTTTTCAGACTCACTGCAAATAAAATTCGGTCTCTGAGAGGTTAATTGGCCTAAACTTACTAGGCTAGGGAGTAACCAAAGTGAAATGAGCGTCTAGACCTGGAGACACCCAAGTCCAGTGTGCTTTCCAGGGAAAAATAAATATCTTAAGGCAGCTTGTGGAAATGGCAACATGTTCTCAAATGTTAAGCTTTTTCTTTAGAGCTGTCTTAATATGGGTCTCATCCTGTAGGAAATGGGAAGTTGCATTCGGTGCCTAGAGAATGGCCTTGGTTTGGGTCCCTGGGTGCCCAGTTGTCCCCAGGAGACCCCAACAGCTTGGCTGTAGCACTGTCTGCAGAAGGCTCCCTTCCCCCTCTCTGTTGGCATCTGGGATCCATGGCCTTACATTGCCCTGTTCGGACCAGGTTCTGCCGAGACACGTGATTTTCAGTCTCTTGTTTCTGCCCGGAGGAAGGAACTGATACCAAAAGGTCAAGGAGGCCACGTAGCCAGAGACACACTGAGCTTCCTCTGGTAATCCTTTTACCTTCATCCCCAGCCACGTCTGACTTTTTCCTTTCCCCAAAGCCAAGTACATCGGCTGCTACCTGGATGACACCCAGAGCCGAGCCCTTCGAGGCGTGTCCTTTTTCGACTACAAAAAGATGACCATCTTCCGTTGCCAGGACAACTGTGCTGAACGGTAGGGCCCCGATGTCCCAGACTCATTCATTTGGGACCCTTCCCTCTCAGCTTCCTGCCAGTCATATATTCTTGGCCTTGCCATGGGAGGGTGTGTTGGAGGGTGAGCACGTGACCACAGGAAAAGGGTGATGCAAGGGTGTGTGCATGTGTATATGTGTGTGTGTTCACACACACACACATGCATGCAGCTGAGCTGGATTGTTCAGGAGTTGGTCTGTGGGAGTTGGTGATTGTGCAATTGTGTGAGATTGTGCCTGGGAAAGAGTTTGTCACGTACAGTGTGCAGGGTCAGCTGGTTCTGCTTGTGAGCTTAATGCTAATACAGGATGATCTGTATGTAATAGTGGCTGTGTGTGTGCACGCAGGAGTCTTTGTGAATGTGTGTGCAAGGATCTGGAATTGAGCTTCTCTGTGCAGGTGTCCGATTGCATCACTGAACATGCAACACTATGTTGAGAGTGTGCAAGGTCGTGAGGAATTGCACACAACTTGGAAATGCACGGCTGGGGGTGTGTGTGCACACAGGTGAGACTGTCAGTGTGAGGCTTGTAAGATGTCCAGGTGAAGGGTGAGGTGGGAGCATCTGAGAGTTTCTCAGTATAGAACATAGAAACACTCACCTGTTCAGACAATGTTCTCCCGTCTAAGAAGATGATGTTTTTGATTAGAACATGTGCAGAGGGGAGGAGTTACCTTTGCAAGAGTGGATGAGTCCCAAGAGGACTGGTGAGCAGGGACAGGACCCTGGGAAGCACCAGAGAGCTGAGCTGACCTTCTCCTCCCCTTGTCTCCTGGGTCCCTTGACCTTGTAGTGGTTGGTGAAGAAGCTTCTAATTCACTCACCTCCAGACTCCAGCCAGCTGGTTCTGTCGGTCATGAGCTCTACCAACCTCAAGTTGGATGCCTGCTGTGGAAATGAGCCAGCGGGTGTCCATAGAGGGACTCTGCCTACTGTCCCTGATTAGGAAACATGCTCCCTTTGTGATCAGCCCTCCATCCCTGAGGAGCCCACCATCAAAGTCTTGACCCTAGATCCTCTCCAATTTGGGAAGGACTCCAAGTCCTTGAAGATATGCAGTCATTAATTTATTTTTCAAACTGTGGGGAAACAGGTGGATTCCACAAAGCCTTTCCCTCAAGGAGCTCACAGCCTGGACAAACAAGCAAACAGAAGGGCAATACCGGGAGATAAGAGTTGAGATGGAACAATCACAGACAGCTGGAAATGCAGAAGAGGCCTCCATATGCCAGGGATGTCAGGAAAGACTTCTCAGATGAGGCAGAGCTACTCATGTCATTCAATTCAGTTCAGCAAATATTTGTTGGCTGCCCATGTGTGCTGGACCTGATTCCAGATGCCGGGAATGCAGAGATGAGTCAGCCACCACCCTTCCCTCAGGGGGCTCCCCTTCTCTGTGGGGAGACAGAGGCATGAACAGGCTTGGGCAATAGAACAGCAATAGCATGTGCTTAGTAAGTGCTTGCCCCGTGCCAGGCTCTGTTCTAATCATTTTGCAAATATTAACTCTTTAATGTCACAAGACCCCCCTATGAGGCAGGAATGTTATGAACTGCATTCCACAGATGAGGAAACCAGGGTATGGCGACATCAAGCATGATGGGTACTAGGCCAGGAGTGCAGGGTGCAGTGGAGTTGTGAAGGTGGAAGGAATAAAGGGCTCCACATGGAGGGCTCAGAAAGAGTTACAAAGCTGAGACCATGAGCTAGGTTTTGAAGGATGAGTAGGAGTTTTCTACGTAGTCACAGTAAGGCAGAAATAACAGCATGCTCAAAGGTCAGGACTCCTGAAACATTCTTAAATACCCAAGGTCCTCATGAAGGCAGTGTGGAGGTGCACAGAGGGTGCAAAGGGAGTGCCAGGGAAGCTGCAGAGGTGGCTGAAACCCAGTGGCACCAGGTCTTGAGTGCCAGCTGAAGCATCTGGATTTGACTATGAGGCCAATGGGAGCCACTAGAGGGTGTTAATCAGGGGAGTGGTCTACATTCATTCAACGGATATGTATTAAACATGCATCGTATGTCAGGCATTGTCCCAGGATATGGAGGTGAACAAGACTTGCCCATGAGGGTCACTGCCCTCATGAAGACAGGCAGAAAAGAACACAGGCAATGTACAAGAAAAACAAAGGAATAAATAAAATGACTGCAAAAGTGATAAGAGCTATAAGAAAATAAAATGGGGTGGTGGGATAGTACCTGGAGTGCAGGGTAACATGAGGTAGGGTGGTCAGGGAAGGCTGCTCAGGAAGACGACTTTGAGCTCAGACCTGGAAGGTAAGAAGGAACCAACCGTGTGAACGGCAGAGGAAGAGTCTTGTAGGCACAGGAATGGCAAGGATGAAGGCCTTGAGGCAGGAATGAGCTGGGCACTTTTAAGGATCAGAGAGCCCATGACTGCAGCAGAATCGGTAGAGGGAAGGATGGTGGGTGTCTTAGTCCATTCAGGCTGCTATAACAAAATGCCCTAGACTGAGTAATTCATGCACAACAGAAATGTGTTGCTCACAGTTCTGGATGCTGGGAAGTCCAAGATCAAGGTGCTAGCAGGTTTGGTATCTCTGATCAAAGACTGGCACCTTGTTGCTGTGTCCTCCCAAGGTGGAAGAGAAAAAGGGCTCCCTCAATCCTCCTTTTTAGGGCATTCATCCTTTCATGAGGGCTCTGACCTTATCACCTCCCAAAGGCTTCATCTCTTGATACAATCACCCGAGGATTGGGTCTCAACATGTGAATTTTGAGGGGACACAAACAATTCAGATCATATCAGTAGAAGATGAGGGTGAAGAGGTGGGGAGTTGTCTGCCAGCGGAGGTACTAGATCATCTAAGGCAGGGGTTCTTGAAAGTATTCATTGGAATCACCTGGAATCTTCTGAAACACAGATTGCTACTCCCCACCCCCATTTTCTGATTCAGCAGGTTTGGGGTGGGGCCAAAGAATTTGCATTTTTAACAAGTTGCCAGGTGATACCGATGCTGCTGGCTCAGTTGGAACACAGCTGCTGTGGTTTCCACACCCAGAGGCATGATCTGTTTTGATTTTTGAAAGGTGCTTCTGGCAAAGGGGACAGTAGGGAGACCAGAGTCAATAGTCAGTGATAGGTGACCTTGAGGATATCAAGGTGTCTCTATTTCTCTTCCTATATTAATTATTCATTGCTGTGTACCAAATTATCCCAAAATTTAGGGATCTTAAAACAACAAACATTTTTTTTTATCTCACATGATTTCAGAGTATCAGGAATTAGGCATTTAAAAGTGGGATGAGTCAAGTGATTCTGCCTAAATGTCTCTCATGAGGTTGCTGTCACCCTAACAGCAGGGACTATAGTCAGCTGGAGGCATGACTAGGGATAGAAAATCCTGTTCCAAGATAGGCCACTCACGTGACTGTTGGTCAGTGGCCTCAGGTCCTCAGCACACTGGCCTCTCCATGGGGCTACTTGAGTGTCCTCACAACATGACGGCTGGTTTCTTGCAGAGTGAGCCCTCTAGGGGAGAGAGCAGGGAGGAAGCTGCAATGCATTGCATGATGCAGGCTTGGAAGTCACATGCTGTCTCTTTCCCCATCTTCTATGCCTTAGAATGGAGTCACTTAGTCAGCCCACACTCAAGAAGAGGTGAATTAAGTTCCAACTCTTAAAGGAAGGACTATCCAAGAATTTGTGAAGGCATCTTAAAAACCACCACACCTCCCGACCTGGGGGATTTCCTGGCGTATCTGTTCTTTCCCTGGTGCAGCAGCCATTGAGCTCTCTTCTGGGTGTGTCTCCCTGAACCTCAGTTCTCCTCCACCTCAGACTTTGTCCCTTCTGCCTCTGAGGAACAGGCTGCCTCCTGCTTTGGAACTGACAACACCCACTGGGCCCTTTTCATGGGGAAGGTCACCTCTATCAGTGGGTCCTATTATGGGGACATCCCATAGAAGCAGGGCTTGAGAGGGACAGACAGCATGAGACAGTCAGGTGGGAGGAAGCGAGCCCAGCCCTAGGACTTTGCTGGCGGGGGGGGGTCAGGCCCCAAGATTCTCAGTTGGTTGCCACATCCACCCCGGTGAGCAGGTGGATCGGACGATGCCGTGAGCATGCCCTCCCAAACCCCCAGGGTGTATGGAGGCCTGAGTGTGGGTGGGTCTGTCTCTCCAGCCACATGACCCAGAGTGAGCCGTGAGCTGACAGTTCCTGTTGATCGCCCCTCGTGTGACCGGTGATGTCTCACCCGCTGCTCCCCGAGGAGCCTTCATGGTCTGCAGGGTGCCTCAGAGGACGCTGTGGGCGACGGGATGGGGGTACAGAGGGAAGTGAGCAGGGGCTTCTCTGCCCCAGAGCCAGCCAGAGCAAGCAACACCCTTTTCATTTGTCGACTGAGTGGAGTACCCACTAAGAGTCCTTATTAGGAAAGGATTTCATCACTATGAAGAAAAAAAAAGTTAAAAATCTTTCAGTGCCTAGATTTTTTGTTTCAGGGGAAGGAATTTTTTCCTTGGCTGGGTATGTGAGCTCGTCTTCTGCCCTCTCCCAGAGGGATATGGGAGCCCCCACCCCCTCCTTGTGATCTCCGTGCCTCCTCTCGAGACACACAGAGTCCTCGTTCCCAAGCAACGTTTCCCAGAGTAAAGGGGCTGGACTCTGGAGAGATGGCTGTCTCATGTCTCCAGACAGGGAGGAGGGAGAGGGAGGTGCAGAGCAGGACAGGCACAGGACGGTCTCGGGGGTGCGTGTGTGACAAGCATACCATGTGCAGGTGTGGACAGGTGAATGTGAATATGGACATGGCATGTCTATGTGGGCAGGTGTGTCAGGGGCATAAGATGTCAGGCGGAGATGAAGGCAGGTGGGTGGTCCCTGGGGCATTCCTGTCCCCTCTCTGGATCTCCCTGTGCCCTAGGAACCTCCCTGAGTTCCTTCCGGCTTTGCTGCCCCCCCCCAGGGCTTCTTAACTCCTCAGCCTCTTTTACTCCTCTCGGGGTCTTGTCATCCCAGCCCAGATCCCCGTGCCCCAGGAGCATGCCTGTCCCCCAGATCTCCTTGAGTCTCCATGTCCCCTCCCAGGGGCTCCCCTGTCCCCCTTCCAGGGTCTTCCTGTGATCTGCCCCCAGGTTTCCTCATTCCCTTGGGGTCCTCCTGCCTCCTGCAGGCCCCTATCTGCCAGCTCTCCGTGTGGGGTGGGTCCCCTGGGGTCTCCCCATTGCCCCCCGTCTCCCATGAGCAGTGTCCCCATTCCCCCTGGGATCTCCCAGTCCCCAGACCCCCCCGGCCCCCAGGTCTCCATGCTGAGTCTCCCTGTCCTCGGGGTCTCCACGGTGGCAGCTGCCCTGCTTGACGGCAGCCTCCCCCAGGGGCTACCTGTACGCCGGGCTGGAGTTTGGCGCCGAGTGCTACTGCGGACACAAGATCCAGGCGACAAACGTGAGCGAGGCCGAGTGCGACATGGAGTGCAAGGGCGAGCGGGCCAGCGTGTGCGGCGGCGCCAACCGCCTCTCCGTCTACCGGCTGCAGCTAGCCCAGGAGTCGGCCCGCAGGTGTACGTGAGTCTGCCCCACCTCCGCCTGGGCCACAGCCCTCGCCCACCTGCATGGCACAGGGAGTTCCCGCATGTCTGCCCTGCACCGTCCATGGCTCCCCACCACCACACCCAAGGCCACCGCCACCCTGCCCCAGCCCTGCCTCCCACCCCACTGCTTGGAGGGCCCTCTGCTCTGGCTCCTTCAAATGTCCACACATGCCCTGCCTTCCTGAGCTGCCTCCCCTGCCAGCAGCACCCCTCATCCTCACCAGCCTTCTCTCCTCTGAAACTGCACCGGAGCCCGAACTTCGCCTGTCCTTCCTGATTTTCTGAGAGAGCTTGTCTCTAACCATGGAGATGATGATGACCATAATGCCAGCAGTGACAATGACAACAGCAAGCACTTTGTGCTCTTCCCAATGCCTCGTATAGAGTAGCACTCCTAATCTTCACAGTGACCCTGGAAATGGACACTGTTATTTACTTATTCCCATTTTACAGATAAGGAAACTGAGTCCTAATGTCCCGTAGCTTGTAAACCAACTCCAGAGCCTTTGATGCTTTCGTGGAGAGAATTCTTCCTTGTTACTTGTGCTTCTGTTTGAATCTTGTTGGAAAAAGCCCTCCAGTTTCCAAACTGAGAGAATGAGGGCATGAATAAGAGGACAGGAGTTGGCTCCTCTTGTGTGGACATTGTCCTCTCATTGTCCCATCATCGCCCCCTCCTGGGGTGTAGCAAGGAGAGTTTAATAACAACTAATAATTGTTCATCAAGAATCTGCTATGTGCCAGGCACTGTGCTAAGCCAGTTACACACCTGACTTCATTTATTTTCCTTATAGCCTTTTTAGGTGATTACGATTATTAATTATCTCCAACCATCCCAGGGTCACACCGTCTAATTCCAGATGACCTTAAGACCTATGAACAGAGCTAATGGGTTTGGTGAAAGATGGGAGGCTGACCTTCCTGGAGGTTACACCTCCCGGGCAGTCCAGATGCGGGAACAGAACCCACAGCTGCTTGTGTAGCCTTTTGGCCAGTGTTTCCCAAATTCGAATGTGCTTAAAAATCCCCTGGGAGTTCTCGTTAAAGTGCAGATTCTGACTCAGCAGGTCCAGTGGGATCCTGCATTTCTGGGGCGCTCCCATGTGACACCAGCCTGCTGGTCCAGGAGCCACACTTTGAATAAGGAGGCCTTAGACCTCAGTAGATCTTGCCCAGAACGTAGTCCTTGGCCACCTGGGTGAACTTGGCGGCATGTTGACACCTGTCTGTTTGCAGAGAAAAGCCTCTTCCGTGTGAATTTCATTGTTCATAAAAATTTACTGTTGGTTTGCTTGATGGTGAGTTCAGTACTTGAAATCCTGTATTTGTAAAGCTCTGTCCAAGCTTTGCAAAAGGGTTGAGCATGCCACCAATTTGCAAACTGGCTCGTTTCTGCAAATGGACTATACCAGCTCCTCCCCTGTACCCACCTCAGTTCGGGTCCTGAAGGCCTCAGAGGGCAGAGGTGGTGTGTGAAATCCAGGCCAGGAAATGTCCACGCAGTGGGTTTCTTATTTGGCTGTTACTGCAATGGATTTTTAACTTGGCGGCAGCTTTATCATTCTCACAACTGATCCCATTCATGCCAATGTTTAGGTTACTTTGATGGTGATGCTTGGACCGTCTGAAGCGATGTCCTTAAAGTCAGGGGTATTTGAGGGGGAAGCTGCTGCCACTAACACATCCTGGTGGATGAAGCTGAGACAGAGAACAAGAATAACATGATCGTGTTATGCCATGAGCCAGACATTAGCCAGATCTCTTTTGGTTAATGTTCAGGTTGGTTGGATAACCTGGACATTCCTTCTCTCTCTCTCTCTCTCTCTCTCTCTCTCTCTCTCTCTCTCTCTCTCTCCCTCTCTCTCTCTCACACACACACACACACACACACACACACACTCACACACACACACTGCTGCACTCCTCCCCTGCCCACCTCTGTGGCGGCAGAATTATCCTGGGTGGTGTTTGGCACCATCGGAGAAAGGCATCTCTGTATTATGTCCGAGAGGAAGAACACATTCATTGCTACTGAGCGTGGAGTCCTGGATGTTCTAAGTCCACCATAGTTCTGAATCATCGCTGTGCAAGTGTGAAGCTTGGGCACCTTCCGCTGGAGACCCTAAAAGACAATCTCAACCCTATATTAACCTCAAGTCTTCTATAGCTGAGACTAGAGTGGAGGTGGCTTGGATAAGGAGACAGATGGTTGAGGAGGTGTCAAACCGAGAGTCTCAGTAAGCTCTCAGTTGGCAACACCATATACAGAGAGAGCAGTGGGGCCACTCATTAAACCAAAACATTCGATGAGCGCCCACGTGGAAGAGGTTTGCAGAGGCTCTGTGGTGAGTAAAGCACAACGCCTGTCCTCGAGGAACTCGCCATGCAGTGGGATTGGTTCAACCGTGGGGGGGTGGACATACAGGGGATTGCAGGGACTCTGTCTTCAGGAGCCAAGGGAGCAACTCTTGAGCTGAGTTGCCTTCCTGGGAGATTCCAGGTGAAAGGGAGAGCCATGTATTCTAACGCACGCGCAAAAGCCCAGAGTCAGCAAAGCTCGTGTGTTGAATGGCATGCTGGAAGCACCATTCTCACTGATGTCTCCCGCTTTACATTTGTAGAAACTGAGGCCCAGAGAGCAGAAGTGACTAAACTGAACAGCTCTGGGGGAAGCTCCACAGAGGAGGGGGCACTAGATGAGCGCCTTGCAAGATGCGTAGGATTTTGCCTGGTGGAGAAGGGAAGGATGTTCAGACGCAAGACAAGTTGCCAAGGGGTCAGAGAAAAACTAGGCAAAGGGAATAGAGTGTTCACAAGCGTGGAGGCTATTTCAGAAAACAATCGGCAGTCATCGTTTTTTCCACGGTGCCTCTTAGAGACTAAGCACAGGCTGGAACACAGATCTCTGATTCCCAGTTTTGGTGCCCACTCACTGTAGTGTTGCTGGCATCCTGACCTCTTGAACTGGGCTCAGGACCCCATATTCTGACTTTTGGAGGAGTCCCTTGGCTGCAGCTCAGTTCCTTCCTTCCCTGAACCCTGATCCTTCCTTCTGCCTTGTTTTCTGACTCTAAGCAATGTGGAATCTCTAATGTCTTTGCTCTGACTCAGTGGCATCTTCAGCTTCCCATGCCTGGGATCTACTTTATACACACATAAATCAGAAAGAGATGCCTTCCAAGTCCCCAGCATACAACCCGAGCATATATTACATCAGGCGAGAGAAATGAGCAAACACTCCAGGAAACAGGTATGCTGGGAACCAGATTTCATTTGTAGAGTCATTAGTTGGCATAAACACTGCGTCCTAATTGTGTTTCCCTGAGCAGTCGCACAGAGCTCTTAATGACTGGGGAGATCCAGAGGAGGCTTATTCTCTCCCAGGCACCACTCTGGTGGGCGTGGCCAGCTCGGGTAGGGAGCCAGCCTACGTGTTTCTGAGGCGATGGAGCCCCTACACTAGCGAGAGCATTAAAAGGTTAGCAGAGCAAATGTCGGCCGGCTCCCTGCTATTCTGCCTTGACACAGACTCTCAGGCATGTGGACTCTTTGCCCTTGTTACAAAAGGACCAAGAAGTGGACTTCCTTCTGGGTCAGATTAGATTTTTCACAGCAGTTTGCTAAATGTGTCTGTGAGTGTAGCTCTCCTCCCCGGGGGGCGGGGGGAGAAGTGCTCCTGATTTGAGAACATTATGGCTTGATAGGATGTTATAAGATTTCATCAGCCCGAGGACACTCACAAGATTTGGACTGCAAGGTTCATCAGAACAATGCAGAGCTCTACATGTTGGGCCCATGGGTAGCTGTCCGTGGTGCTGACCATCCTTCAGCACTGCCCAACACCCTGATGACTGCGAACCAGCCTCTCCCAGGGCTCTGCACTTTTTCCCTCTTGTTTCCCCCCACCCCCTTCCACCGTGGCGAAGGCATTATGAAGCTTACGTTATCACTGAAAAACAGACACTTGATTTTACGGTTCACAATTTACACGGTGGGTTTTGTGCCCTATTGTTAGTTCTGGCCATTTTTAGTCTTCAAAACGTAGTCGAAGGAGAAATGTGTGCAGTGTTGGTGCTTTCTGCTCACTGATACTGCGCTCCAGCTGGTTCTTCTGAGGGCAGCCCCAGAGGATCAAGGGACAGTCACATTTCCTTGGGTGGACCATGTCTACTTCCTTCTTTGCCAGGCCTTTGACATAAGTCTGGGAGCCCTGAATTTTATAACTCATACAGGACTTCCTGTAGGGCCAAGGGGATGATAGAAAAATTTTCTCTTTCCTTATCATGATGTGGGAGAAATGGTTTGCTCTTCTACCCTAAGCGAAATCCATCTTTCTTTGGGCAGGAAAATGTTGGGCACAACGTAGGTTTTGGAAACAGGGATACATTGTTTCTGCCTCAGCTCTCTCACTTACTCACTGCCTTGACTTTTTGGCCAGGCCACTCACTCTTTCTAAGCCTTAGGTGTCTCATCTGTAAAATGGGGACAGTTCCAACCTTTCACAGTTTCTGAGACCGCCAGGTGACATCAAGTGTAGAAAGCACCCAGCACGGCGCCAGTTACAGAGGAGATGTGAGGCTCCCTTCCTCCGAAAGAAAACCCCCAGCTCACTCTCAGAAGCACCCAATTCAAGCTATTTGAATTTCCAACAGCCTGCGGGAGCCTTTGGTAATGTCTAAAAATAGCTGGTTTGAATTCTCCTTGGACAGTTAGGTTCTTTGTGTAATTCAATCTCTCTCGGATGCTAGGTAGCTAGGTAGCCGTTAACAGCTTCCAGCCCACTGCCTTCCCTCCTCACCAGCATCCTTAATGCAGTAGAGCTTGGCCTAATTACCCAGGGGGTGGTGGCTTCTTTCAAACCAAGGAGAACTCTTCCATGCCTGCCTCTAAGCTGATGCCTGGTGACATTTACCTCGTTTTTGTGAAGCTCTAGAACAAAGAGATGATAGGGCTTCAGAGACACTTGCAGCTGGTTCCAGGCTGTTCTTCATCTGCCCCCAGCAAAGAGAGTTGATGAACAGTTGCTCTGCTTGCCTCTTGCTGGTAAAAAGCCCACGCTGCTGAGGTCATGCACCATCCCAGCTAGCCGGGCAGTGAAGAGCTGACATTATCAGAATGTGGGGCATGGGCTTTTGCAATCCCTGGACTCCTCCTGTGGGGCCTGAGAGGGTTTCTGGGAAATTTGGGTAGTTGGCATGGGGGTGTGTGGAGCCCAACATGTTAGAATTGGGCAGGTCTCCTGCAGAACAGTGGAGAGGTAGGAAACTAGGATATGGTGTCAAACAAGACTGGGGTCAAATCCCAACTCTGCTGTGTGACCTGGAAAAGTGGTTGAATCTTGCTAAGAAGTTTCAGGGTCTCTCCTGTAAAACAGGACAATAGCATTGTCTGCCTCATAGGCTGTTATGAGGATTAAATGAGATATAATCTGTGTACCACATAGCACTAATGATATAAGGTATACAGCTGATATCATTACCATTGTTGCTATTATTTAGTAAGGGTTGATCATTAGGAAGTTGCCACTCAGGGTGGCTGCTGTGGCCATTCACAACTCCAGGGAGTGCCATTCACACGGACTATAAGCTGGGAAAAGCAGTGGCCCTGAACTCTGTGCAGGATTTTCCTTGTGAATTAAAAGTGCTCAAAGATTCAAGATGTTTTAAGTTGGGTTCCTCCCAGATGCAAGGATGCGAGCCTTGGTTGCCTTGGGAGGTGGTGCCAGGATGCACCTGCAGGGGAGTGGAGAAGGGAAACGGGAAAGTACAGAAAGCCAGGCCAGGGTCCCTGACAAAGCAGGTCACCACCGGGGACAACTGAAGCTTAATCCCACTGGGAAATCTCTAGGAGATGGCACAGGACATACTGCAGAGGCATCCCACCTGAGGAGCAGGAAGTTGCTGTGTTTATTCTCCCTCCAAGTCCCACACATCATTGGCTAAGGGTGGCTCCTGGGGGGATTAACTCCCTGGTAGGTGCAGCCTGTCCCTCACAGGCCCTAAGACAGAGAGTCATGGCCACTGTCAGCCTACTCTGGGGTGGCGAGTGCCAGGCGCAGGCATGTTGATGGGGTGCTGACAGCATCTATCCCACAGGCTCTAGCCACCCTCTGCAGATGGTGGGCAAGTGATAGACAAAGGAACAAGAAGTACCATGGACTGACTGCTTGTTAAGTCTCAGACTCCGTTATAAATGCCATCATGTGGACTTCCACCCCAACTGTGCAGGGTAGACATATGATGGTCCCCATTTACAGATGAGAGAAACTGAGGCTCAGGGAAGTGAAAACAGCTGCCCACAGGTGCACAGCTAAGTAAGTGGCTGGCCCAGGTCTGTCTGCCTTAAAGCCAATGCCCTTTCCACTGGGAGCCAGAGGTTTTTGCAAACAAGAAGGCATCTTTTCACTGCTGTGCAAATCCGAAATTCTTTATACCACAGCAGAGTGTTTGGAAGGTCGAGGGAGCTACTGGCTACTTCCCTTTCATTTTCTGACATATAAGATAAAAGATCCTCTCACCCACTGGAGGGGAGAACCAGGTGACCTGTATCGCACATGCAGGAAACAAGGGAAGTGCGAAGAGTAAATGTCTTGGCCACCATGTCCATTCTGTGTCCAGATCACAAAGACATAGTGGAGAGCCACCTGCAGACAGAAATGGCCTCCCAAATCCCTGGGAGTCGAGCTAAACCATTCCCCTCTGGCTCAGAAGGTTCTCCGCCCTTTCCACCAGACATCAGGAACCCCTCTGTGACTTCACATGGTGTTCCCCCAAAATAAGAATGGGCCAAACTGCAGGAAGACCCTCCATCCAGGAGATTAACTGCTCCTGGAACTGACTTCCCAACCTGTCACCCTCCCAGCCACACTCCCAGCACACACCTTGACTAAAGAGAGACACACAGCAGTAGCTTCTGCTCCTTCTCTGGCCCTTTAAGGACTCTGAAAAACCTCACCTTGTTTGATATTCAGGGCATTCAGTTTAGCCTTCCTCTCTAAGCTGGGAGAGTCAGGAACTCATTAGCAGATGCTTAAATGTCAAAGGGAGACCAGTCTCTGCAGAGCCGGATCTACAGAGTCTTCCGCCCTCTCGCCACTCTTGCAGTCTGGCCTGCTGATGGCTGGGCAGGCTGCAGGAAATCACATGGAGAAAGGCCAGCCACCCCACATCCCTCTTTCCTTCTCTAAGGACAGCTGGCAAGGAGACAGATCTCTGACTGCCCCTTCCTGGTACCTGCAGCCCACAAGCCTCATTCTTGCCCATCTCTGAATGACCCACCTGATATTCGTGCCCTCATTTTAGAGATGAGAACACTGAGGCTCTGAAATGAGAGGAAACTTGCTCATGGTCAAAGACAAGGAAGGGGAGAGCTGCCAGTGGGTGCTGTGGAGGAGGGGGCGCCCATTTTACAGCTGAAGATGCCGAGTTCCAGAGAGAACAGAGTCAGGATTGGAACTCGTGTCTTCTGTCCTTTGGCCAGAACAGCTCATCCTGAACCTATCTGTCCAGGGAAGTGCCACAGCCTTCTGCTGTGATACGAGGCTAGAAGGCCTCTCCTGGGACTCTGGGTCAGGGCGGGTTCCCTCAAGGCCATCTGGAGACACATGCTAATGTGGTCTATCAGCAGACTGAGCCTGAGAGATGGGTGCCCAGCTGGAAGGAGGTGAGAGAGCAGAGCACTTGGCCAAGGTCGCCCAGGTGCAGAGCACAAGCACCCATGGCCCCTAAGTGATGTCCCTGGTGCCTTCGATTTCTGGAGTGCATGTCCATAGAGGACGCAAGGGTGACCCCTAATGGCAGGGGGCCCCTAAGACTGCCTTGGGCTCACTTTGGCTCTCCCATGCCCACCGTCAGACACACATGCTGCAGCTCAGAGGCGACACATATGTGAGATCCACTATGGTACACACAACCCGCAGACTCCAGCAGCGACCCTGACTTGGGCCCCAGGTTTGACGGTCCCCAGTGCTCTTGGCATCTTGGGGAGAGACTCCCTCTGGGCCGGACTCCAGCAGACGGCCGCACCCCACTGGTATCTCCCCTAGCACCGGGGAAATAAGCATTTTTGTTAGAACTTAGGCACCGGCTGTCCAGGGATGGTTGGGAAATGTCAAGCCCCTGGTGGCATTGAGCCAGGCCAGGGGAAGGTTGGCTGGAGCCCCGCTTTGTCCTCTGCTAGGAAAGGGGAGCCCTCCTCTCTGCAAACCGGTTGCCAGGCAACCCAGAGATAGCCCCTGGGGTTACTGTCTCCATGTGCACAGACACCCCCGGTGAGACTTGCCGTCACAGAGGTCTCAGGCACAAGCACGTGGCTCTTTGCCGAGGCACACAGATGTGCACAGCCACGGTGAGATGCCCACCAGCGTGAGACCAGCCAGGCGGACACACACCTGCACACACACACCTGTATTCCCCTACAGACCCACTGTGTGCCGGTAAACAAGGCCCTTGGGGTCACGCTTTCGTTCTCAGAGTTCAGCATCCACACATCCAAGCAGGTGGATCGGTACTTACTCCGCCATGAACACGGACGCACACGCTGTCGCCCATACCTGTTCACACACGGTCAGGCACACACTGTGCACACAGTGGTAGACACACATTCAGCGTCGTGTCCCGCTGCCCAAACACCCTCAGTGTCAGTGGTGGGACTTCCCTCATGCTCAGTCCCTCCTGTCCCCATTAGTGCACAGACAGACACACACACACACACACACTCCCAAGTGCTCAAACACCCCTCGCTCCATCAGACACGACTCTGTTTGTCCCTGCACAGTCCTATGTTGGGGGTCTCAGACCCTGCCAGGACAGTGGGAGGGGGCTCAGGGAAGGACCCACCTTGCAGGATAAGGGGTGATGGGCTTGGAACCCCTGCAGGACACCCAGGACTGTCCAGCCCCAAGGCGACCTCCTCTGGCCCCCAACCTATAGCAACCCTCTTGGCCACAACTTATGACCCAGGTGGATTTTAGGATGGTTCTTTTAGGATCCTGGTGGGGAAGAGGCAGGTTAACAACCTGAAGATGGTTCTGGAAACTCGGCATCAGGATCTGAACATTTCGAGCTGCTTAAAGAAAATCCAACTCCAGTATCAGGTGACCTCGGAGTGACAGCCCCAACTTTCTGAATACTCTGTGGTCAAAAGTGGAGTGGCCGTGAAGGGTGGGATAGGGAAAATAAATGTCCCAGTGTTTTGAAGCACCAGAGCGAGGCCTTGGGGTGGCTTTTTTAAGAGGGACAGCCCAGGAGAGTGCAGACTTAGAGTTCAGACATTCCTGGGTTGGAATCCAAACACTGCTGCTTGTCAGCTGTGTGACCTTGGGCAAGTCGCTTCTCCACTCTGACCCTCTGTTTCCTCTCCTTTATCATGAGGAGAATGAGAGCTCCCTGGTGGAAGTTCGAAGGATTCCTTCAGACGAGGTTTACACAGTGCCTGGCACACAGTTAGGCTGTGCTGTGAACCGCTCAGCCTAGTCCCTGATGGTCAGCACGTGACTGATACATGGTAGCTATAATGAGAACAGCAATATTATAATATTAATATAAGCATCTAATCATAAGAATATTATGACTATTGGAAGAAGCATGGGCTTTGGGGACAGAGAACCCTGGCTTCGATCTCACTCTGTCAAATAGGATGGCTGACAAAGAAAAGGGACTAGCATGGCCCAGGTGGCCTGCACCGTTGACGCAGATGCCAGGGTCGAGGAGAACAGTCTTTGAGTTACTGACCTTATTGGCAATGAACAGACCTGTTCAAGAACCAACAATGAGGCAGCTCTTTCTGCTTCGGCTCGCTGTGTGGCCTTGAGTGAAATGCTCGCCTTCTCTGGGCTTCAACTTACAGCAGCCCTTTCCAGAAGGTGGTTCTCCCGACTGGATCTGCCTCCTTCTGGATCTCACTACTCCCCCCTTTCCCTCTGGCTCTTCAGATGGAAGCGCTGTGTTTCGAGGCTGCTTCCGCCGGCCTGACAACCTCTCGCTGGCCCTGCCCATGACGGCCACCATGCTGAACATGTCCGTGGACAAGTGCGTGGACCTCTGTACGGAGAAGGTAAGCACGAGGTTGGCCTCACAGAGCACCGGGGGAGGGTGGCGCGGGACAGCTGGGGGAACCGGATGCTTGGCTGGAGAGGCAATAGCTCCGTCGGGACGGTTGCAGGGGACGGATGTGACTGTTTCAAGTGGATTCAAGGGGTTGGAGCTACATGGGGTAGATTTCTGTCCCTCTGAGGAAGTGTGTTCTAATAATGAAGAATGCACAGGAATAGGGCCACATTTGAACTGGGCCTAGAAGCATGAGATTTCCAGGTGAAGGTAAGGACAATTCTACCTTGGGACAGAGTGAGCTCCCCATCGCTGGAGGTATGCAAGCAGAGACCAGGCAGAGGTGGCATCCAGAACTTTGGGCACTGGATGGCAGTCATATTGGATGATCTATGGGTCTTTTTCTCAGCCCAGGATTCTAGAGGTCTGCCTGTTTATCCTTCCTCCCTAGCCAGACTGTGAACTCCTCAAGGGCAGAAGTCTTGCCTCGTACGTTTTGTGCACGCTTTCCCCGTACCCAGCACAGAACTGGGCACAGAACTGGCACTCAGCAGTGTCCAAGGAGCATCAACCTTCCCTCAAAAGGAGCTCATTACTTGAGCATCCAGAGGGGAACCGTCCCACCTCCACCACACAAAGACAGTTGGGTGTTTCATTCACACAACATAGAATAAGAACGTACTACGTGTCAGGACCCCTGGCCCCCACCTCCAGGGGATCTGGAGGCTCCTCCAGGGCCCTCCTGGGGAGTAAGGAATGTCCACCTGGCAGGGATGCCATGTGGATGGGGGATTCCTGCCCAGAGAGCTGGACCGCATGATGGCCAAGCCTCCTTTAATCTCATGAACTTCACCCCTGACCCCTGACCTCCCAGGATGCCTCTTAGGAGCCCAGTAAGCCCACAGGCAATGCTTGGTGATTTGCGGTAGCCTGGCCTCTCTCGAACGGCTCTTGGAAGCCTCTCTGTGGGGTCTCCAGGGTAGCTCAGAAGCTAAGAGCTTGGATTTGGACTCAGTCCCCAGTGTCAAATTCAGCCCCGTCGCCCACTTGTGCTGTGAACTTGGGCAAGTGACTTCACCTGTCTGAGTCTTGTTTTTCTCATCTGTGAAAACAGGGATAAAAATGTCGAACTCCTAGGCTGGTTGTGGGAAGTGAACTGTGTGACCGGGGTGCAGAGGGCTGCCTGGGGGACGTCTTGGCAAGCAGCCGCCGCTATGGTGCTGCAGCCTTCCGGGCTCCCCGAGGGGTTGAGCCCAGGGAGAGAAACAGCCAAGCAGGATGATGACCCAGAGCATCCAGGAGCTGGGGTGAGGTCAGACCACCCAGGAGGAGCTGCAAGGCAGGCCCCCGGCAAATGCCCACACCCTTGAGGACGGAGACCATATCTCCTTGCTTTCCATCCCCAGCACTAGGAGATAAGCATGCGTATGACGGTGCAGTCTCAGGGCAAGCCAGTGTAGCAGTCAGACTGTACGCAGGACCGGAGAGCAGTGAAGGTGTGTGTGGCTGGACAGGAAGGCCCCTCTGTCCACGTCCCTCTTCCTGTTCGCTCTGATCCCCTTAAGGGACAGAGGAGAGGAACCCAGGGGATTGAACAGGGAGGGACACAGAGCTGCACATGCCAAGCAGGGGAGGGTCTGAGACTTAGGGTGTTAGAGGAGGCTCCGACACGTGTCACTAGTTAGAAAACTTCATCAGGGATGGCCCAAGAAGCCGACCCGCCGCATGCCAGCACCTCTCTCTGCCCCCCAGCAAGGCACCGCAGCTTGTGTCATATTTAAAAATCTGTTAGGAAAAGGAATTCCTCAAAAACTGATTCATGTGATGAACTGTACACCTCAGTAAATTCACTGAAAATCATTTAATTGTACACTTAAAATGGAGTGTTGGTTGTACGTAGATACAGTTGGAGCCCTGTGTATGTACTCTATGGACTACTTTGACAGAGTAGGTTTTTGAATGTAACAAGATAAGACAACTTGAGTGGTAATATATTTTGGGAAATCAGCTCACTACAAATTGTGACTGTAAACATTGTACTGTAAATGCTTTGTAGTTTTC
>CAUYRT010036129.1:0-35782 GCA_963574885.1 Lepilemur ruficaudatus
CTCTATAAAATAGCTTAAAAAAGAGGCAAGTTGTATTTTCCTTTTTCCTCCGTCCCACCCCCTCATGTTATTTCAATTTATGTTTGGCCTAAGACGACTTAGTGTTGTAATATCCATTTTATGGAGAAGGAAATTGGAACACGGTGCTATAGGAACGCAAATTCAAAACATCAGCAGGAGAACCAGTAGTAGCGATTGTTCTTCCAGCACCAGACTTGTGCTCATTCTAGAAGACAAGAACATATCCTGAGAAATCCTAGGATGGCATCATTAGGATGCGATGATATCTATGATATGGGCCAGCTCCTTCTCAGGACCACGATGCCTGTACCCTTAGCGCATTAAAATAGAGTGGCAGCCATGGAGGAGATTATCTCTAATCTCTCTTCAAAAACAAACCTGCCCCTGTGAGAGCAGCTAGATGACAGCTACCAGCTGCAGTGTCTTCAAGATCTGCTGCAGCATTTGAGCTGAGGCCACCCTCTTCTTGGGAAGCCCTGACCAATAACTTTGCAAGGCAGAAGTAACAGGACTTGGCCCTTTTTGCCCAGTGCAGGATTCTCTGTGGGCAGTCTTTGCGTTGGAGTTTCCCATTGGGCTGGCGGAGACGCTCAGAGCTCCAAGCAAAACGTGGGCCACCTCCTACCCAATTCTTCTTCCTTTCTCATCTTCATTCATAGCAGTCAGAACAGATTGAAGGCTTTCCTGTCTACTCCTGTTGTCACTTGCTTTATCATTCATGATTTTATCCCCTCCCCCAACATCTCTTACAGTCATAACTCCATCTTGCTGTCTGCTTTCCTAAGAACTTGAACTGATACAAGCAGATTGTCTGCAACATAGTTTGTTATCAGAGGCCTGTTTCTATTAACTCCTCTAATATCACTTCTATATAGTTGGAGGGTAGAACTAAGACCTTGTGCTGCCCATCTTGACCAAACGTGTATACACTGCAAGTTTCCTTTGTTTTATTCCCTTTATCAGTCCCTGTGTGGTGAGACTGTGAGCTAAGACAGTGGAGCAGGACATTTTTCAATTTCATGGCCCAATAAAATAAATGAGGAAAATATTGAGGAATCGATATAGTGTTTCCAGTTTTTTGTTTTACCAGATAAAGGTATTAAAAAGCATCTACATGTACTATCACAGTTGTTTCATAAAGATAACATCGTTTAACAAAAAAAAGGAAGAACACAATCTGAGAATCAAGGATTTTTTAGAGACTTCTTTCTTTCAGAGAAGTCTTAGGTTCACAGCAACACTAAGAGGGGAAGGTACAGAGATTCCCCATGTGCCTTCTTCCCCGACACATGCACAGACTCCCCCATTATCAACATCCCCCACCAGAGTGGTACACTTGTTACAGTTCACGACCCTGCATGTGAGAATCGTCTACAGTCCATGGTTTGCATTAGAGTTCACTCTTGGTTCTGTACATTCTATGAGTTTAGACAGACTTATAATGACATGTTTCCGTTATATTATCATACAGAGTATTTTCACTGCCCTTAAAATCCTCTGCAGTCCACATATTCATGCCTCCCTCCCTTCTAACTCCTAGCAACTATTGATCTTTTTACTAGCTTCATAGTTTTGCCTTTTCCAGAATGTCATAGAGTTGAAATCATTCAGTGTGCCCTATTAAGATTGACTTCTTTCACTTAGTAATAGTAATATGCTTTTAAGTTTCATCCATGTCTTTTCACGGCTTGATAGCTCATTTTTTAAAAGCACTGAATAGTAGCCCATTGTGAAGATGCACCACAGTTTATTTATTCATTTACCTCAGAAGAACATCTTGGTTGCTTACTGGTCTGGCAAGTGCTGAAAAACAAACTATATACCTAGAATTCTGTACCCAACAGAATTCCCTTTCAAAAATCTAGGTGAATTAAAGACTTTTTCAAACTAAGTGGAATTAACCAGCAGCAGACTGCACTACAAGAAATGTTAAAGGAAATTCTAAAAGCCTCAGAAGTAAAATGGTATGCAATGAAAATCTGGATTTAGATGATGGAATGAAGAAGGCTAGAAATGGAAATATGTGGGTAAATTTTTAAAAAAAAAAGACATTTTCTCCAAATTTTGGATCTCTCTGAAAGGTAATTTAAAATGTGAAGAAAAATAATGTATCATGGGAATGTAAGTAGGTGTAAGTAGCACATGTTTGGGAAATCGAAAGTGGAAGTATCCATTCATAAGGCTGCAACACTACTGATAAAGTAGTATACTATTATTTGAACTTTAAGACTATGCTAAGTTAGAGATATATATTGTAAAGCTTATAAGGGTTGGCAAACCATAGCCTGTAGGTCTAGTTTGCCACCTGTTTTTGTAATTAAAATTTTATTGGAATACAGCCATAACCATTTTTTACATGTGTGTGGCTGGATTTCAACTTCAATGGCAAAGTAGTTGTGACAGAAACCTAAAATATTTACTATTTAGCCCTTTCTAGAAAAAGTTTGCCATCCTCTGATTTTGAGTAACCCATAATAAAAATAATGAATTAAAGCAAAATAAAAATAGGTAGCTAATAAACTAATAATGGATACAAAATCGTTTCATAATAAATAATACAGAAAAAGGCAGAAAATAAGTATTAAAAAAAGAAAAACACCAGATAGAATAGAAAACCTAAAGCAAGGTTATATATAGAATTAAACTTAAGCTTGTTAATGATTAGATTGAATTTAAATTTTCTAAACATTCCAGTTAAAAGGCAGAGTGTGTCACATTGGATACAAAAGCAAGCTATAAATATTAATGTATACTTTCTGTAAGAACCACACTTTATAAAGACAAAGATAGGTTAAAAGTTTGGAGAAATTTATGACATGAAAACAATAATTAAAAGAAAGCTGGAATGGCTATATTAATGTCAGAAAAAATAAACATCACAAGAAACAATATTACCAAGGATAAAGAAGGATTTTTCTTAATTATGAGATAAATTCATCAAGAAAACAATAATCTTCAATATGTACGCATTAAAAACAGAGATTCAAAGTACCTGCAGCCAAAACTGGTAGACATGAAAAGAAAAAGACACAAATCCATAATTATAGTTGGAGATTTTAATACTTCTCTCACAGTAACTGGTAGGACACATAGAACAAATCAGTAAGAGGTTCACATGGAAGACTACTTGAACAGTATTATTTGTCAATTTAACATAATTTTCATTTATACAACAATCCACTCAACAACAACATGGTATATATGTTATCAAGTGTATATGAATAGACAATATTCTGGATTATAAAACAAGTCTCAAAAAATTTAAAAGGATTGAAATATTTACAGAGTATGTTCTCTGACAACAGTGACATTAAACTAGAGATCTATTATGGAAAATATTTCTGGAAAATCCACAAATAGGAATGAAACAACACATTTCTTAATGACTCATGGCTCAAAGAACACACAACAAGGGAAGTTAGAAAACAATTGAATAAGAATTAAAAAAACCCCACATATAACAAAAGTTGAAGGTGAATCTAAAGTAGTATACTTGAAGAAAAATACATAGCATTACATGATTATATTATTACAAAGAAAAAGTTATAAAATCAATGATCAAAACTTCTACCTGAAGAAACTAGAAAAAGGAGAGTATCAGTAACCAACTTAAGCAGAAGTAAAAAATAAAGAAAACTACAGAAACCAATTAAATATAAGAAAAACAAAACAACCATAACAGTAGAGAAAATCAATAAACCCAATAGCTGACTATTTGAGAAGATTTGTAAAATTGATAAAAACTCTAGACACACTGATTTGGAAAAGGAAGACAAATTATTACTATGAGAAATGAGAAAGGGAATATAACGACAGAGTCTACAGATCTTTAAAGAAATATAGGGTGATATTATTAATAACTTTATGCCAATAGATTTATTAACTTTATTGGAACAGATGGAATTTTTTGAAAGACACGAAGTGCCAAAGCATACTTAAAACAGATGAGCTAAATAGCCCATTGCTACTTTTTAAAAATTGAATTCAGAGTTAAAACATTCCCTCAAAGAAAATTCTCAGATAATTTTGCAATGAATTATGCCATGCATTTAAGGAAGAAATACCAGTCCTACATAAATAATTCCAGGAAACAAAAGAGAAGGGAATATTTCCTAACTCATTAACCTGCTACCAAAACAATACAAAGAATTACTAAAAAATAAAATTATAGATCAATGTCCTTTATGAACATAGATGTCAAAATCTTTAACAAAATATTAATATTTTAAATCCAAAGATATATAGAAAGGATAATATATCTTGACAAATGAAATTCATACAGACCAGAAAAAAGAGGTAAAACTCTCTGGATTAGCACATGACAATGATCTATGTATAAAATCCTAAGGTATCTCCAGAAAGCTACTAAAACTAGTAAGTGAGTCTAGTAAGGTTAAACAAGGTCAATATAGAAAAATCAATTGTATTTCTATATGCTAGCAAAAAAAGTTGGAAATTAAAATTTACAAAGTAATATAACTTAAAATAGCATAAAAAACATGAAATATGGGTGAATTTAACAAAAGCTATGTAAGATGTGTACACTCAAAATCACCAGAAAACAAATAACAAAATAGCAGTAGTAAGTCCTTACCTATCAATGGTAACATTGAAAGTAAATGGACTAAATTCTCCAATCAAAGGACATAGGGCTGAATGGATAAAAACAAGATCCAACTATATGCTGCCTAGAAGAAATTCACTTCACCTATAAAGACACATAGAGACTGAAAATAAAGGGATGATAAAAGATGTTCCATGCAAATGGAAACCAAAAAAGTACAGGAGTCGCTATACTTATATCAAATACATAGATTTCAAGAAAAAAACTGTAAAATGAGACAATGTTATTATGTAATGATAAAGGGGTCAATTCAGCAAGAGGATTAATAATAGTAAATATGTATGCACCCAACGCTGGCACATCCTGATATAGAAAGCAAATAGTATTAGAGCTAAAGAGAGAGATTACAACACCCCACTTTCAGCATTGCACAAATCATTTAGACAGAAAATCAACAAAGAAACATTAGACTTAATCTGTACTATAGACCCATTTATAGAACATTTCATCCAACAGCTGCAGAATACACATTCTCCTCCTCAGCACATGCAAGAGTCTCAAAGGTAGACTATATGTTGGGCCACGAAACAAGTCTCAAAAACTCAAAAAAAAAAATTGAAATCAGATCAAGTATCTTTTATGATCATATGGAATAAAACTAGGAGTCAATAACAAGAGGAACATTAGTAACTATACAAACACATGGAAATTAAATGATACACTCCTGAATGGACACTGGATTAATGAAGAAATTAAGAAAATTAAAAAATTTTCTTGAAACAAATGAAAATGGAAATACAACATTCCAAAACCTGTGGGATATAACAAAAGCAGTACTAAGAGGAAAGTTTATAACAATAAATTCTTATTTCAAAGAGAAAAATTTCAAATAATCTAATGATGCATCTTAAAGAACTAGAAAAGCAATAGTAAACCAAATCCAAAATTAGTAGAAGAGAAGAAATAATAAAGATCAGAGAAGAAATAAATGAAATTGAGACCAAAAAAAATTACAAGTGATCAAATGAAATAAAAATTTCTTGTTTTGAAAAGATAAAATCAACAAATCTTGAGCCAGACTAAGAAAAAAGAGAAAAGACCCAATAAATAAAATCAGAGACAAAAAAGGAGACATTACAATTGATACCACAGAAATTCAAAGGATCATCAGAGAACATTATGAGCAACTATATACCAATAAATTGGAAAACCTAGATGAAATGGATAAATTCCTAGACACATACAACCTATCAAGATTGAACCATGAAGGAATCCAAACATGAATAGATCAATAACAAATAACATGATAAAACAGTAATAAAAATTCTTCTATCAAAGAAAAGCCCAGGACCTGATGGTTTCACTACTGAATTCTACCAAATATTTAAAGAAGAACTAATCAAATTATTCCAAAAAATAGAAAAAGAGGAAATATTTCCAAACTCATTCTATGAGGCCATTATTACTCTGATACCCAAACCAAAGACATAACAACCACCAAAAAACAAACAAACACAAAACAATCCCCCCCCAAAAAAACCTACATGCCAATATCTTTGATGAACATGGGTACAAAAATCCCCAACAAAATATTAGCAAATTGAGTCTGACAACAGATTAAAAAGATCATTCATCATGATCAATGATTCATCCCAGGGATGCAAGTATGGTTCAACATACATGTTGGATATAGAAGGAGCATATACCTCAACTCATTAAAAGCCATATGTGACAAAACCACAGCTAGTATCATACTGAAATAGGAAAAACTGAAAGCCTTTTCTCTAAGGTCTGGAACAAGGCAAGGATGCCCACTTTCAACACTTTTTATTCAACATCGTATTAGCAAGCCTAGCCAGAGCAATTAGACATGAAAAAGAAATAAAGGGCATCCAAATTGGAAAGGAAATAGTCAAATTATCCTTGTTTGCAGATGTTATTATCTTATGTATAGAAAAACCTAAAGACTCCATAAAAAAACTGTTAGAACTGGTGAACAAATTCAGTAAAGATTCAGGATATAAAATCAATATACAAAAATCAGTAGTATTTCTACATGCCAAAAAACAAGCAATCTGAAAAAGAAACCAAGAAAGGATTCCCATTTATAGTAGCTACATATAAAATGAAATACCTACAAATAAATTTAACCAAAGAAATGAAAGATCTCTACAATGTAAACTATAAAACATTGATGAAAGAAATTGAAGAGAATACAAATAAATGGAAAGATATTTTATGTTCATGGATTTGAAGAATCAATATTATTAAAATATAAATACTACTAAAAGCAATATAAAAATTCAATGTAATCTTTATCAAAATACCTACAACATTCTTCACAGAAATAGAAAAATAATGCTACAATTTATATAGAGCACAAAAGACCTGGAATAACCAAAGCAATACTGAGCAAAAAAAAAAAACCAAAGCTGGAGGCATCATACTACCTGACTTCAAATTATACTACAAACTGTAGTAACCCAAGCACTGTGGTACTGGCATAAAAACAGACTCATAGAACAATGAAACAGAATAAAGAGAACAGAAATAAATCTATGCATTTACAGCCAACTCATTTTTGACAGAAGTGCCAAAAGCATATATTGGAAAAATAATAATCTCTTCAATAAATGGTATTGGGAAAACTGGATACTCATATGCAAAATTGAAACTAGACTTCTATCTCTCACCATATACAGAAATCAACTTAAAATGGATTAAAGACTTAAAACTAAGATCTGAAACTATTAAAGTAGTGAAAGAAAACATTGAGGAAACACACCACGACATTGATCTGGGCAAAGATTTTTTGAGTAAGACCTCAAAAGCACAGGCAACCAAAGCAAAAACAGACAAATGGTATCACATTAAGGTAAAAAGCTTCTACACAGCAAAGGAAACAATCATAAAGTGAAGAGACAACCCACAGAATGGAAGAAAATATTTTCAAATGATGCATCTGAGAAGGGATTAACAAGCAGAATATAGGAGGAGGTTAAACAACTCAATAGGACAAAAACAAATAATCTGATTTAAAAATGGGAAAAAGATCTGAATAGACATTTCTCAAAAGAAGACATACTGATGACCAACAAGTTTAGGAAAAAGATTCTCAATATCACTAATCATCAGGGAAATGCAAATCAAAGCTACAATGAAATATCATCTCACCCCAGTTAAAATGGCTTTTATCCAAAAGACAGGCAAAAAATGGATGCTGGCAAAGATGTGGAGAAAGGGGAACCCTCATACACTGTTGGTGAGAATGTAAATTAGTACAGCTACTGAGGAGAACTGTATAGAATTTCCTGAAAAAACTAAAACTAGAACTACCATATGCAATCCCACTGCTGGGTATATTTATGAAAGAAAGGAAATCAGTATGTTTGAAGAGCTATCTGCACTCCCATGTTTATTGTAGCACTATTTAAAATAGCCAAGATATGGAATCTACGTAAGTGTCCATCAATGGATGAAAAAAGGAAATATGGTAAATATATACAATGGAATATTATTCAGCCATAAAAAGAATGAAATCCTGCCATTTGCAGCAACATGGATGAAACTGGAGGACATTATGTTAAATGAAATAAGCCAGGCACACATATTTTTTTAACAGTTGTGACCACTTGACCTTCTGCATTATAATTTAACATGTACTAGTATATCCATTTCTTAGAAAAAGTCAAAGGTTTTAATTGCCTAAGCATTTCTGCAACTAAACTTTATTTGTAAGACATATTAGATACCAAAACTTAATAAAGAAGCAGAGGGTAGGAAGCAAACATTTATACAGCACTTAAAGGTACCAGGCTCTATGCCAGGTGTTTTGCACATTTCATTTTATCCTTGTAACAACTATATGAGGTAGGTGTTATTACCTCCTTTTTATGGAGAAGCAAACAATAATTTTAAAATAATTATAAGATTAACCAAAGATCAGCCTTGGACAAGTGTAAATGTTACTGGTGATATATGCAGCCCAGATTTTCCTATGATATGAAGAATAAGTCAGAATATAGTTACCAAAGTGTGTTTTATGAAACCCTGTGTCCACAGGAAGTTAAGAAGTGGATAGATTGGCTAGGCACAGTGGTTCATGCCTGTAATCCTAGCACTCTGGGAGGTTGAGGTGGGAGGATCACCTGAGCTCAGGAGTTTGAGACCAACCTGAGCAAGAGAAAGACCCCATCTCTACTAAAAAAATAGAAAAAATTAGCCAGGCAACTAAAAATAGAAAAAATTAGCTGGGTATGGTGACATGTACCTGTAGTCCCAGCTACTTCGGAGGCTGAGGCAGGAGGATTGCTTGAGCTGAGGAGTCTGAGGTTGCTGTGAGCTAGGCTGACCCCATGGCACTCTAGCTCTGACAACAGAGTGAGACTCTGTCTCAAAAAAAAAAAAAAAAGTAGATAGATAATGAATGGATGGATGGGTAGGCACATATAGATTGATAACCACATATATAGTTATAGATACACATAGCTCTTTCTTCTAAAAGTTTTGGGAAGCTCTAGGTGAAAACTGAAAAAGTTTCTTTCCTACAGGACATCTCGGAGCTTTTATATGCTATTGCATTTTATGAATTTTGATCATTGACCATTTTTTGAAGTAAAAATATTGTAGCACTTGTTCCAGCAAACACACTTTGAGAAATCCTGACCCATAACATTATTCATAGTTTATTTAGTAGATTTGCAGGTTAATGTTAAGAATTTCCCGAATATATTCTATGACAGTGTCCATAAGAAATTCTGTTTTACTGTTTATTTTATCAAATGAATAATATATCTTAGGGTTAAGCCATAAAATGATGTACAAGCATAGAATTGTAGGCCTAGAGGAGATTGCAGGAACTCGAACAGGTCACCTCTCAGGCTTCAGAAAGGACCACACGTAAGCCATCATGGACAGATGGGTATCTAGCTTGTTGTAAAAGACCTCCAGGGGAGGAAATTCCATAACATCTCTGTAACTTATTCCAGATGCCCAGATTTTCTGAGAAAATGGTGAGCTCCCTGAAGCTCTTCTAGCTTATTGTATATGTACTAAGTGCTTCATCATCATGGTAGTATATTTTATATACTATTTAGATTTTTTAAAGGGTGCTGGTGAAAGTAAAATGAAGATTAATCTATCTATCTACGGAGAGGGTGCAGGAATTCAAATGTCATCTCAGAATCATCTTTGACTGCTCTCTACCTATTTTTGGTTTCAATTAATCATCTCCTCCTGCAACTCTCCTCTGATTCAGTCCCTTCCTCTTTTCCCCTTACCACTCATAGTTGAAGCCCACCCCTTGCTAGCTTGGATCGCTCAAACACCTCCCTGTCTCTAGACTCTTGTCTTTCTACTTTGCCCTCACAGTGCTAAAACCACCTTTAAAGCCCAGCTCTATCATGTCCCTGCCATGTCTAACAGGTCCCCTTGCCAACGGTAGAAATGTGACTTCCACAGACTGGCCTGTTCAGCCCCTTGCAGTTTGGCCCCAACTTCCCTTCCCAGTCTCAGCTCCAGTTATTCTCCACCACACACTCAATGCGTCACTGATAGTGAACAGTCTTTCCTGGATTTTCATGCCTTCATGCCTTTGATTGATTTTTTCATTCCTTCTGCACGAAATCCCTTTCCCTCCCTTCTCAGTAGTGTTCTTGTTCATCTGGAAAGTCTTAGATCCTCTGTGAAATCTGTCTAGGTCTGTCTAGGACAAACTAATTATTTTCTTACTTTTTTTTTTGCTATCCAAAACTTATGCACATATGGCACATACGTCACTCATATCATTTAGAATGCTATGTCGCAAAATTGGCTGATATTCAACCAACGGGTAATGTGACTTGGGTATGTGCCATGGACAGAGGCGGAGCAGAGTGGGACTGGAACTGACTGGCTGGCAGAGGAAATGCTGTAAAGTCACAGGAAAGGCAAATGGGAACCTTGAGGGTCATTGTGAGGAGGAAACAAAGCACATAAAGACCCTCCCCCTGGAATGACGATGCTATACCTAAAATCCAGGAAAGAAGGCAGGAGCAGTTCCTCAATGTCCTCTGAACATAGGGGACATGCACGGGCAAGACAGCAGCTATAGAAGCAAGAAGCCTCCAACAGAGGAGCTTCCAACTTCACAAGTGACAAACAGTGTCAAGGCCAGGAACTGTGGGGAAGGGAAAGAGATAGGGATGTTGCCAACTTCACATCACGAGCCCAGATTTGACATCGTTTTATATTACCATTCTTTGTATCATGCTATGGTAAGAATACCTGTGTGACATTTCAGTTGTTCTCAGGAGTTCTGGTTGGGAGAGTAGATGGGGATGGCAACTTGGCAATACACTAGGAAGCTAATTACCTAGGAATGTTGTGAATAAATTGTAGTGGTGAGTATGTTCGATAGTATTATTGAATTGGTGAATGAATACATGAACTAGAAATGGAGGGCTCTCTTGGGAAAGATTCATCTAAGAAGGTATGATAGTTCCTTCTTTCTAATATATAACTTCTATAATAATTCATCATCAATGTAATCAGAAGGAAATAAAACTGATTCTTTGAAACACTTACTACAACTTATACATGTAAACAAGTATTCTTTTCCTTCCAAGTAGTTACCTTAGTCAACTGCATAGGATAATCATATTATCCTTTCTATTTTGTTATAATTTATTGAGTGCCTTGCATGTGTTGGACCCTGTTATGAATGGGTTATAATCTCTAAAGCATTACTAGGAGATAAACATTATTATCCTCATTTTACAGATGAGAAAACTAAATAATCTGCCCAAATGGTTGACAGCTAGGTCAGCTAATGGTAGGGCCAGTGGTTCATCCAACCCCAATAGGAGATTAAAGTTCAAATTCCTCTTATTTTGCTGTGTTGACTCAAGACATTTTTGGGGAAACTTTTTGAAACCTAAGGTATTCAGTAATGAATCTTTGTTCTTTCAGGATGAGTTTGAGTTTTAAAGATAGTTAAAAGACTTTTGGAATCAAGAATGGTGGAAACGATGTGAGACTGGGGCACGCTAATGCTTTGGGAGCAGAAATGAGGTGTGAACCTGGAGGAAACACATTGGCTGCCTTGTGTGATTTTTAAACTGAATTAAAAGATAATTTAAAATATCACTGATTTTGGAATTTCTAAACCACCATACATACTGGAAGAGTAGTGTTTGGTATAGAAAGTGAATATTTTAATTTTATATCAAAGCTTTAATTCCAGCATTGAACCTTAGGATTGGAAGGACCAGTGTATGTCACTGATTATTTTTTCCCAAAGTCTGTATCAGTGAGTAGCACAGCAAAGCTTTGAACCCCAGACTTCAGACTCCAAGTTCTTTGCACTGTACGTACTTGACCCAAACACTTTGGAAAATGCATTTGGATCTCAAGGCCCTGCCTGATGAGCCTTTATCCTGTGCTTAAAACCTCCAGGAATGATGACGAGATCTCATCCCTGACCTCTCTTGCAGGACACCCTTTTATTTCATATTGAGCAGAAATTCATCTCCATATTTTAAGTATTTCAGATTTTTGAGAAATGAATGCTATTTCATGAACAAAAGGAAGAAGTTAATTTAGACATATTCTAAAGAGACAGCTCTCAAATAAAATTAAAGCTCTAAAGCAGATAAACCCGAATGCCCTTTGCCAGGCTGGTGGTTTTTTTAGCTGTCACCCAACCCAACTTTCAGAGTGGACTCAAAGGAAAAGCACCAAAATACTTTTCTGACTTTTCCATATTTAGTACAACACCACATAAAATTGCTAAATACCATATAACCACACTTACCATCCTGGGGCCCATAAATTCAGAATTCAGACACTTGATTACAAACCACAGAATGACTCTGTTTAAGAAATAGTATGTGGGATTGTAAGGGAGCTGCCTCTATTTAGATGTTCTTCTGGTTATTAACTTAGCAACATTTTTTTTTCCTTTTCTCTTCCTTCTCAATCCTTCTACCATGGCTGTCATCTCCAATTTCTGGTACAGTTGTGTGAGTATTGGGGGTGTATGCCTGCAAAAGTTGGGGGAGCATTTTCTACTATAATTATAGTTCAAAAGGAAAATAAGCACATACGTTTTTGGTTTCACAGTAAAATTCCATAGCAAAACAGGAGTCAATCACCAAGCTTTAGGAAGGGTAAGGTATAACTGAAAATTCACTCCTCCCACCCGGGGGGGGGGTAGCCCAGGCACCATTGTGGTGTCATTTTTCCCTCTACTCAGCTGGGAGGTCCTTCTTTCTCTCAGGATTCATGAGCCATCCTCTCCCATTCCATTCCTCCAACAAATATCTCACCAGACACACCAGACACACTAAAGAATAAATGATAGGAATCACAATCCAATTTTTTTTTCCCTTTATAGAAATAAACTCTTAGCTAAGCCAGTGAAGCGCCCTTACCCTCCAAGGGAAAATTCTTCAGAAACACACACAAGCCACCAACTCCCCAGCAAGCTGAATTCCCCCCTACCCTTTATCAAGGCCACTAATAAACTGACTTAAATAGATTAGAAAATGATAAAAATTAAAAACTACTTAAATGTTTTTCATGATAGAACATTATTTTTAAATCTAAATCATTCATTTTATCCCTCTATGATAGTAAATGTCTCTTGTAACTCAGAAGCCATGACACAACCCTGCGAAGAATTCTCTAATCTTTTTCAAAGCTCATATGGAGACTTTGCTATGTTCTAGGGATATGCTAAGTAAGTACTTTACCTTGCTGTAATCTTAGGAAGTACATATCACCTACCTCCATCTTACAGCTGAAGCTATGAATGAGAGTAATTAAGTATCTTAAGTAAAATCACAGAATCATTATGTGGCAGGAATGGGATTGCCGTTCATTCCCTGAGCCACCGAACTGGAAAACCTTTGCAGAAGGCAAATCCAGCCCTGAGACCGTATAAGATAAGAACTCTTATATCAGCCTGGGTTTTTGGAGGCAAGCAACAGATACTGATTCTGGATAATTTAGGGGAAAAAAAGAGAGTGGGGAGTCCATAGAAACTTTGAGAGTGCTGGAATCCCAGGCCCAGAGGTTCTACAGGCAGGAACAATATCAAAATTGCACTGCAAAATGGGTCCAGGGGGGATGGCCCCAAAGCTGCTATTACTATGCCCTAGACCTGCCCACAACTGACTGCAGACACTTGACACAGTTGCTGGCACTGCCCCTCTGTTGCCACAAGAACTTGACCTCATAGCAATAGCCTTCACTGCAGGAGAAGATTCTTCTTAATCCTTGCTTCCTTGCATGTTTGCTCCCTTAGTCAAAGACCAGAGTAGGTGCATCTGATTGGTGGAATCCAGGTCACCTGCCCACACACTACCAGCAAAGGAGACTGGGAAAGTGAGTCTGGAATATTTTTAGCTTCTATGATGACCGATTTCTGTGCCTCACACCAAAACTCATAAGGTAGATAATTGTCCATTGGGAATGAGGTTTAGATGCTTGGCAGCCGGAAGAAATAACAGATGCCTGCTATACCTGAGAACCAGAGTGGCAAGATTTCTAGCACCATGCAATTTACTCATTCATCCACATGAGTATGAGATGCTCCTTCTCCCCAGGCCCTGTGATTCTAAGATCATCAGTATGTATAGCAGGGCTTTGTGGTTCACCAGAGTGTTCTGTGGAGGATGAATGGTGTCAGCAGAGACTGTGAGTCATGCATGGCTACTATTTAGAAAGAAGACAGGAGAAAAATTTAAGTATTCTTGAAAGATTGGTGCTGGTGAATCAATGCTCTGTGGATTGAGGCTAAAGAACACCGTGTCCAGGGGAAGTGCATTTTGGATGAGAACTAGAAGAGCTTCTGTAAACTTGTAATTACCCTTCTGGTTGTGTTCATGGCAAATGCCAACAGTACGGATGTCGGCTTCCAGCGTGGGCCAATGTGTTGATCGGATCCAGTTTATTTCCACCAGAACTCATCTCCCAGAGGTCCTCCACTATAAAAAGGAAAGAAGAGAAATATCGCTATTAGAAGGAGGACAGTAAATCTTGCCTGTCATGGACATCTGTTGTGTTACTCTGCTACAACCTTCATTTTGTCTTCTTTCATTAACAGTACCACAGTATTCCTTGGGGAATGACCCTACTTTGCTGGTTCTAGGGATGTTCATGTGACCCAGATTTAAACCACAAAAACACCTGTATATGGTGACTGGTTCAGGAAAGGGCATGTGATGCAGAATATCCTACTCATAACATTCCAGATCTCTTATGGAACTACTGGGAACAAGCTCTCCACTGAAATTACTGAGCTGGTGAATTGCACTTAGATCTTCTGGTTACATCTTACCACTACGGGGAGGGCCTATCTGAGAACAGCGCCAACAGAGAAACTCAAGCAGATATTTTAAAAATGATTGAATACTTACAACATCTCTTTAACACCGAGATCAAGCCAGGTTCAGAGCTAGTAACCTTGGGCTTTTCAATTACCTGAGCTTCTAAATTTATTTTTTTCTTAAGCCAGTGTGAATTGGATCTCCTATCACATGCAACCAAATAATCCTAACTAATTCACCTACTTTATTAATTTATGGAGTGCTGGGCTACCTTGGTTCAGGAAGCCCAATAACTAGTTGTCTTGAATGTTGTAGAAGAAGCTCAGAGTTTGGGTAGAGAATTGGCTTAAATGTTTTCTTCCAATTTTAAGAATCTGGGATTGCATGAATAAAAACAAATGAGAAACATTTGTTAAAATCTGTTAGATGCTATCTCAGAAAAAGATAATAATGGGATTGCCATTTAGCACAACAAAAAACATCACCCAAATTAGGTTAGTAACTATTTTAAGTTTCATTTAGCTTCTCGTGGTAATGCTTTTCATAAGTACTTTGTAATTTCTAAGTTTGTGAGGCTTAAATAATTAAGTAATTACTTTGCAACAACCACAGAGCTCCACTTGGGCTTGGTAGCTACTTTAAGCCATGTTAAGTTTTTCATTATAAATTATATTATGTTTAGTACATAATTTATAGTTTGTATGACAAGAATAACCATATCATGCAACTATTCTGCAACAGTGTAGCAATTACTCCCATATTGTAGTAACTTCCAGTAGAAGGGATATTTCTTTCATAATTATAGAAATGATAACATCAAATCTAACAATTTCCTGGTGATAAAATTTATAAGTAGAAATTCAACTATAATTCAGTTACTTCTTCTTGACCATTCTAGCTGAGCAAGAAAATAAATGGAATAAAATGTTTTCCTGCCACTTTAATATTAGATGATGTTTAGCAAGTATATGCTACAGGAATTGAAGCTTGGAAACAGATCCTGTGTAACGAGATCAAAGTATATTATTTGCCTCCATTTACACTGTGGCAACAAATAGGCCTTGATCAATTACAAGAGTTCAAGATCAAGGGCTCATGCAGGAAAGTTATATTTTATTGTAACATAAACCCAGTTGACAAACTACCCTGAGAGATGTGGTGTGAGAGATAGACTTCCGTATGGCCTGCAAAGAAAGTGAAAGGCACAGGATGTGGAATTAGAAACCTGAGTTTGAGTCTAACTTTGCCATTTCCTAGCTAGGTGATCTTACCAACTGTGTAATCTTTCTTAATTTTTTTCTTTTTCTGTAGATTTGGCCAAAGCATACTTATCTCATAAGGTTTGTTGCAAAAACAAATGATATAATGCATTTGAAAGGGTTATGTCAGGTACTAAATAAATATTAGGTACTATTAAAGAGGGAAGCCCTTTGTTCTCATTCAACCTATTTAGTTTGAAATAAGATACCCTTCCTTCATATAAGCTTTTATAATGAAAGATTAAAAAATGGACAGTGACTACTGTGTGTAAGATATTGCACTAATGCAAAAAAATTATCATGGTATCTCCTTCATTTTTTTTTTTTTTGTATAATCTGGGCTTTTCTCAACAGCATCTAGATATCTGTTTTCCTCTACAAGGTGTAATGTTTGAGGGCTTTTAAATTTTACTTTATTAGTGAGAAGCATAAATATTCTTAGACAAACAGGGAAAAAATGTAAATAAGAAGTTGTTTCTTCACTGGAGGGTTTAGTAATGTGATACAATGCAACACTCCAAATAGCTTTCAGTAAACAAATATCTGAGTCTTATTTGGAGGATATCAGTGTGATTTTTTTTAGAGTTTTCTGGAGTTAAGTATTAGGAAATTATTTTTGAAATATAGACAGCTATTTAACATTAAATTGGTAATTTCAGTTAGTCAATAGTCTTCAAGCCATTAGGTAGTAACTCTGCTACTTGTAAAGTTTAATTGGTTTAGTATAAAGTATAGAATACATATACTTTGAGTATTAAGTATAAAATGCATATCCTTTTGTCTTAGATTTAAAAGTTGATTTGTTATTCTAAACTTAGAAAGGGGGATATTAAAGGAATATAAAAGAGTTCTATAGAACTTGGAACTTTTGTGATATGTGAATATTTGTATTGATACCATAGGTGTGTATAATTGCAGCTAGCAGTGGTTTTTGTGAGTTCTATAGAGGTGAATAAAAAAATAAGGAATCTAATCATCTCATTTAAGGATTAAAGAAAAGAGCAACATCTCCAAGTTGATCTCTTGCCCTAACGGCGTTGAGCATTAGAGGAGATCTTACTTCAGAAGAGGCTACTTTGGATGTGGCTGGACCCGGAATGTCTTTTTGTTTGTACTGAGCGTTGAAGAGGTTATGCACTGAGTGGCATCCCTAGATTCCTGATGACTTAACCATGTTTTTTCTTTTACGTTTTCTTGCCAATTATATTTCTATATTATTGTTATAAGGCTGCTGTAACAAAGTACCATAAACTGGGTGGCTTAAATGAGAAATGTATTGTCTCACAGTTCTGGAGGCTAGAAGTACAAAATCAAGGTGCGGGCAGGGCTGGCTTCTGAGGGCTGGGAGGGAAGAATCTGCTCCAGACCACTCTGCTTGGTGTGTAGGTGGCTCACGTTCACACGGTGTTCTCCCTATGTGTGTGCCTGTATGGACCGAATGTAAAAATTCGTATGTTAAAGTCTTAACCTCCAATGAGAAGATATCTGGAGATGAAGCTTTGGGGAGATAATTAGAGTTAGATGAAGTCATGAGGGTGGCACTCTAGTCTGATGGGATTAGTGCCTTTATAGAAAAAGAGATACCAGAGAGCTTACTTTCTCTCTCTCTCTCCTGCTTGTGCATAAAGAAGACATGTGGGCACACAGCAAGGTGGCAGCCATGTTATAAGGCAAGAGGCCTCAGAATGAAGCTACCTTGCCGGCATCTTGATCTTGGCCTTCCCAGCCACCAAAACTGCGAAAGTAAATTTCTGTCCTTTAAGCCACCCAGTCTATGGTATTTTGTTATAGCAGCCAGAACAGACTAAGACAATGCCTATACCCAAAGTCCCCCTTTCTATAAGGACACCAGTCATATTGGATTAGGGCTCCCTGTATGTCATAATTGAAAACTTGATTACCTCTGTAAAGACTCTATCTCCAAATAAGGTTACATTCTGAGATACTAGATTAGGATTTCAACATATGAATTTTGGGGAGGGCATAATTCAACCCATAATAATTTAATTCCTTATTGATGTATAAAGCTGTGTCCATAGTGGAAATTACTTGCAAAATAGTTCTTTTTTTTTTTTCCTAACAGCTTCATTGAAGTGCAAATGCAATACACTGCACATATTAAAATATACACTTTGATAAGTTTTGACATGTTTATACCCATAAAACCATCACCACAACCAGGATGTGGTAACGTTTTCTATTTCTCCCATCTGGTATTTAATTTTCTTTTCCTCTTTTTCTGCCTTTATTTGGATTAATTGAGCACTTTTTAATGTTTAATTTTTTAATCATTTTTTTGCTTATTAGCTACGACTTCTTTCTTTTGTTAATTTGGTAATTGCTATAGAGCTTCTAGTATACCTCTTGAGTTACTGCAGGCTACCTTCAAATGATATTATATCACTTCACATACAGCGTAAGAACCTTACAATAGTGCACTTTTACTTCTCCCATCCTAGCTTTTATGATATTTTTATCACATATTTTATTTTCACATGTTATAATCTTCATACTACATTTTATTATTTTGAGAAAACAGTAAATTATTTTTAACAGAATTAAATAATATGAATAAAATCATATGTATTTAGTCATGTAGTTACCTTTTCAGTTGTTCTTCATTCTTTTGTATAGGTATATATTTCCAGCAGAAATTACTTCCTTCTACCTGAAGGGCTATCTTTACTATTTCTTCTGCAGCAAGTCTTTTGGCTTTTGCATGGCTAAAAAAGTCCTTAGTTGCTTTCTCTTTTGAAAAATATTTTTAACTGTGCCTAGCATTCTAGATTGACAGTTTGTTTTGCTTTTCCCCCTCTCAGTACTTTTAGGACATTACTCCACTGGATTCTCACTTACACTGTGTCTGATAAGAAATCTGCTGGCACCCTTATCTCTGTTTATCTATAGGAACATGTCTTTTTTCCTTCTGGTTACTGTCAGAATTTTCTCTTTAAAACTATTAATAGTTTTGAGCAATTTGTGATGTGCCTTGTTGAAGTTTTCTTCATTTCTGTTATGTGTAGGGTTTGTTGAACTTCTTGGATTTGTGAGTTTATAGTTTTCATCAAATCTGAAAAATTTGGGCCATTATTTCTTCAAACATTTTTGCTGTACTCATGTCATTTTTAAAAATTATTTTTTATTTTTATGTTTCATTTTGGAAAGTTTCTATGTCAAGTTCACTAAACATTTATTTTGCAATATTCTGTTTGCCATTAAACCCATCCAGGGCATTTTTCATCTCAGACATTGTAGTTTTCATCTCCAGAAGTTTGATTTTTGTTCTTTTAAAAATTTCGCATGTCTCTATTAAAATTTCAAACATATGGAATATGACTTAATCACTGTCTTAATGTCTTTGCACGTTCTAATATCTGTGTCAGTTCTGGGTCAGTTTCCAGTGATTGAATTTGCCTCTGATTATAGGTTATATTTTTCTGCTTCTTAATAAATATGCTTTGTAATTTTGGATTGGATGGAAAACATTGTGAATTTTACCTTGTTGAAGGCTCAAAACTTTGGTATTCCTCTAAATATTTTTGGGCTTTGTTCTGGGACACAATTAAGTTATTTGAGAACAGTTTGATCCTTTCAGGGCTTGCTTTTAAGATATGTTAGCTAGTACCAGAGTCATTTTATCTGGGGTTAATTTTTCACCACTACTGAGGCAAACCCTTCTGAGTACTGTACCCAATATCCTATGAATCTTGAGGTTTTGCGGTCTGATTGGTGAGAAAAGACGCTATTTTAACTCCTATGGAAGTGCCAGGTACAATTCTTTATAATCCTTTCAGGTGGTTCTTTCTTTAGCCACTGCATACGCTGCGTGTACCTGAGGGGCATGCGCAGTTCCCTGTCTGTGCAGCGCTCTCGTTCCCAGCGTTCTGCTAAACAAACTCTAGCTGCCTGGGTCCCTCTGGACTCCCGGCTCCTTCTCGAGTCAAGCAGTCTGCCAGTTTCTGGAAACTCTCTCTAGGCAATAGGCTGGAGTAATAAAAGGACTCAGTTTATTTTGTCACTCAGCGATTATTCTCCTTCCTTGCCTAGTGCCTTGTGTTTTAAAACTCATTGTTTTATATACTATGTCCTGTTTTATGTTTAAGACAGAGAGACAAATCAGTTCCTGTTACTCCAAGTTGTTGCAAACAGAGGTCCCAACATTTTTTTTTTTTTTTATCATTAAGACACATAAAATAAAATAGAAAGGCCATTGGGAATGGTTACTTGTGAATAACTTTCCTTTGCTGGTTAGAATTCAGACGATACCATCCTTTGTCCGAAACCAGGGATGAATACGCTTCAAAGCTGAGTGTCTCACCGGACCCACAGCCGGCGTTTCCAAGTCCCGAGGCGTCCTAGGCCTAACGGCCAACACTGACAAATGTGCGCCGGCTCACGCTCTTCTTTCTCGATGCCTGTCGGTGTTAAACCTCAAATGAGAGCTTTCCTATGCCACACCCCCACACTTTCTATCTCCTTACACTACCCTTTTCGAGCATGGCTCAATCCCAAGTAAGTTCTTTAACGCAGGAGTCGGAGTCTCCGTGGCTAGGAACTGAGGCATCATCGCAAGTGAGCTAGTATGGAGGCTTTCCTCCCAGCTCCCACAGACGCAGTTGCTGCTGTGTCATGGCCACTGTTCCTGTTTGTATTCGATAGATCTCTAATTATTCTCTTTATGCATATGTGATAGAGGCTTATAAGTATATTTTCCTTTCACCAAAATGGAAAAGTACACAAATACAAACAAAACAAAACAACAGCAAAAAAAAAACAAACAAAAACCCATGCCATATTCCAAAGCTAGCCACTGCCTTTCAAAAGCTGGAGTTTTTGCTACATTATTGAGTAACAATCTCATTTTGCAAACTCAAGTATGTGGAAAATAAAATTTTATTGTTTTCTATTTTGAACCCAAATTGTATCAGGGTAGTAGAAACCCAATTTCAGGGTTTCACCTGATTTCCCCCAAATTACAGTCACGTAAGGGTGAGTAGCGTTAGCAGGGGTCCATACGATCATCAACGTCATGCATCTGTGCAGATAGCCAGTGGGATATTCTTTACCCATCTGGTCTTCTGCCGCTTGTCCACCCCGGCCACAACAGAGGCATCCTCCTAGGTCCAGCATTCTCTCTGTGTGTTTGATGCTGCTCTTGGGCAGATGGTAAACACTCTGATGCTTTTGTGCCATGTTGGACCATGGAAATTCCACCTGGACATTAAGGCTGCTGGCTGTTTCTTCCCGGGGTTCTGGCTGGTCATCTCTGGCCTCCTCCAAGAAATGAGGCTCAAGCTCCTCTGTTCTTGGATTGCTTGAACCTGTGGGGTTTTTTCCTAGCTTTTCAAAGTTTGCTAGTAAAACACAGGCTCTACAACACCCACGCTCCCATTACTTCCTCTCCCTCTCTCTTCTCTCTGGCAAGCTCAGACTGTATTTGTCTGTGTATAGTGTGTGTGTGTAAACTTCACTCTTAATGTTTTCTCCCAGATCGTCTATGAAATGATTCCTTTCAGTTCCTCTAAAAGCCTAAGCAATTGACAGATAAAAGCCAGAAAAAGACTTCTTTGTCTGTTATATTTATTCTCTGCGGTAATGAGCACAGGTGAGCCTGTTTAAAGTGAAGAAAGGTAAAGCACAGACTAAAATGTTGAGAAAAGGTTAACATTTAAAATATACTATGCCATCATAAAACTTTTCTTTTTTTTGTTTATTCCCTTATCTGATTTCTCCCAGCTCTACTACTCACTAGTTATATGAGCTTAGGAAAGCTACTTAACTTCTCTGGACCTCAGTTTCCACATCTGAAGAATGGGTATAGTAATACTGGGTTGTTGGAAGGATTAAATGCAAACAATTAAGTAAAATGCTTAGAACACTGCCTGGCATTTCACACTCATGAACTGTTAACTTTTAGTATAATTATTATTACTCATAAAACAAGTGGCTAAAATAGAAGAAGGAAGTTGGATATTTCTGCCTGTGGTGAAACTCATAATTTGAGGTCTGGAAGAGATATTACACATCTCTCAGCCCGGTTTTATCACTGGCAATGCACAAAGTGTAAGTCAGCAGGGTGACTTGCCCAGGAGAAACTCATTGCTAAGGGAGCACTAGAATCTAGCCCTCCTCATTCTGAAAGAAAAGGCAACTTAAATGCTACCCACAACATTTTTTTCCTGCATAACTAAGGACAGTGTCTAATTCACTTTGCTCTTAACAAAAACAGTAGTCATTTTGGTGACAAGCAGGCCATTCAGTCAGGGGTAGTACTGTGTGCTGGTTTCCTAACATCTTAACGTGTCAGCCTCCATGTGTTCTGCCACAGATACAGGAAGTATTTAACTGTGTTAAAGACAGTTAAATAGGATGATATTTAACTGTGTTAACCTTGAGCATGGCACTTACCCTCTCTGGTTCTCAACTTCCCCTTCTGTACACCTCAAGGGTTGGACCAAAGAATGTTTCTCTAGTTGTATTTCACAGAACACCCTTTTCGGAGCCAAAGCAGAGTCCCAGAGTCAGCATCTCTGGGGTGGGGCCTGGGAATATGCATTGTCAACAGGTTCCCTAAATAATTCTTAAGCTCTCAGAGGTTTGAGAATGGCTGGCCCAGAGGGTCTCCAAGAGTTCTTCCAGCTTTAACATGCCTCAGTTCTAAATTAAAGTCCCAGACCTCACAGCCTTTCTGCAGTTTAGTCCAAACTGTGCTGCCCTCATAACCAAAAAGATGGTGGATACAACATA
The DNA here is from genome assembly GCA_963574885.1 of Lepilemur ruficaudatus. NCBI lineage: Eukaryota > Metazoa > Chordata > Mammalia > Primates > Lepilemuridae > Lepilemur > Lepilemur ruficaudatus. The sequence goes on from CAUYRT010036129.1 coordinate 22,902, forward strand.
AAATGCATCTTTATTTCTGTAATGTCATCTTCAAAATATGCTTTTACTCTGAGTGCATCTAACCTCCCCAAAGTTTATTTAACCCAAATTTTCTATGTCAACGTGAGATGATCTCCCATTGGGATAAATCACTGCGTTGCTTCTCTAATTTCTGAGATTCGCTAGAACATTTCTGTAACATAATCCTAGGGGGAGCCAGGCATGTAGGCTGTGTTACAGGTGATGCGCTGCTCTGATGAGGTCCTTCTGATATTTCTAGGCATGTGTCCCCATGGACTGGCCCCTTAGATATGCCTGCCTCCCCAGTGTCTCCCTGTGCAGCACCAGTGATGTTGACACCCCGGAGTTTAGGACATTCCAGAACATAAGAAGCCACCTGACAAAGCTTTCGATGTGGTCAGGTTTAGCTTGGAGTCATAGCTGATGTTATCTGACATAGGTTTCCTCTCATGAGTGTAAAGGCCGAGCTAATTTCCCTCTTGGTTCGAATGTTGAGTCGGATTCCAGAGACAGCCCGTGCACACCTGCACATGAGAAAAATTGCCCTGGGACCGTTCATTTCAATGCCAGGTGGCAGGGACCTTGGTTCCATCCAGTCTTCTCCGGAAAAACCGAGGCATAACTGATTGTACATCAATCTTGGAAAGCAGATATTTGATTTGAGATAATTGATTTTGACCTTAACATCATTCCTTTGAAAAAATAAAAGCAAAGCTTTATTTGCTTTAAATAAAGACCTGCTGCTTGCAGTTTAAGAAATGGCTGGTGTACTTCAGTACAGACACATGCTTTATGGATTCTTTTCTAGATTAGCTATGAATTGGTTTGGTTTTGGAGTCTGTACTGAAATTTTTTTAGGATTCGTTTTTAATTATATTCTCTTTCAAAACAGTGCATGATAGCTACCTAACTTGCTATTGTATTGCTCGTGTTTTGACACTTACATTTTTCCTGTGATGTGAAACTAGAAATTATTTTTGATTTGTGTACTGTTACTTGGGACTACACTCTTAATTTAAGAAATGTCACCCTAAAAATTTGTTTGGTTGATCAAAGAGTTTATCTAGTTGTTAACGTTATAGGACATTGTCCTTGTTCTAAGAATAAGCCTTGATATAAGTGGCCACACAATCTAAAAGACGACTAACACCGCACTTACTTAAGTGTACAGATTCCTTCTGCACTATTGCATCTTGAGTTATTGAAAAATTACCCATGATCTTTAACCTTAAATTCTAGAATCATTTCCCTCAATTAGAAAACCACTACAACATCAATTTTCCCTTTGGCCTTTCCTTCTCTGGGTGTATTTACAATAGTACTACCTGGTTGGGATGAGGGGACTTATTAAACAGAGCGCAGAAATGTATCTCAAAGCTTGGCCTGGTCAGATGGCCATGGAGAGCTGTTCCTGACACATATCAGGTGTCCTCATACGCTGATGTAAACTAGGAATTGTAATTATTTCTCTTTGGCTTTTGAAGACTATTTTTCTAAAGCCTAGCCAAACATATGGATAAAAAGTGGCCAACACAAGTACCCATCCTTGTCATGGGCCCTGTGATTATTTGCCAAGAAGCCTAGGTGAGCTTTTCTTTTCATTTGGTTAATCACTTTAAATTGGCTGTTCATCCCTCAAAGCCATTAATTACTCCAAAATACCCAATTTGCCTTTTTCACTCTCAAATTTATGACCATAAAATTAATGAGCCTTTTAATTCTATGTTGTGCGTTGACTTATTCAGCAGTGAAACATGACACTGTGCTAGGATTAGATTGTTGGGTTCTTTCCAGCAACCGAAGCATTAGATTTCTAGAAAATTTGGTGTAGCATGTCTGAGCCAATTCAAGATTAGATGGCTCAAAATGTAAATTACCCATCTGTATAATGTGTAACTACCCTTAAATCGTATCTCTTTCAATATCAGTGGCTCCCTCTCTCTTTTCCATTCATCAGCTAGTTTTAGGTGAGGTATGAAACCGGGCTCTTTAAAAAAAAAAAAAATTCTGGATGGAATTTACCATGGAAACTGAATTTAGAAACTTGGTATTCAGTTTTCTTTTTAAAAGTAGACTCAGAAATGTTTACCTTACCGTATGTGGGTTGAGCTGATTACCATTTTAGCTCTAGACTGCAAATTGATTAGCTGTGCAAGGTTCCACATCATGTGAGTGAATTCTTTAGAAGTATCATTTGATGAGGACGATAATAAATTGTTATCATGTTATGTTATGATGCCCATTAAATGCTTAAAAATTCTTGGAAGAAAGGAGTTAGCAATAGATAAGCAAATCCTATCTTCTAAGTCTGTTTTTTTATTTGCATTAATTTATGGCTTATAAGTGCAATTTTGTTACGTGCATAGATTGCATAGTGGTGAAGTTAGGGCTTTTAAGGTATCTAAGCCCCTCACATCTCCCACCCTTCTAAGTCTCCATAGTCTATCAGTCCACACTTTGCATCCATATGTACATACCATTTATCTTGCTTGTACTATATTCTGCAATTTAAGTGTGTAACTTCCTTGTAATTGCCAGTGCTTCTTCAAACACTCTGGGAATGTTTACGTGGGGAAAGATTCTCTTACCACCCAGCCTATATTGTACCAGAAAAGAAAACGATGCACTGAAGTATGTAAGAATTCACAAAGGGAAAATTGAATTTCATTGTGAGATAAAACGTTGAAAGAAAATGTTTTCACCAAAATGTTTTCCTTCCCAATTCTGTCACAGTTCTGTGGTGGAGTCTTCATTTGGGTCACCTTCAGGCTGCGCGGAGCCTGAAAGATGTACTTTCAACCCACAAATTCTGTGTATGGTCAACTCTTTGCTTAACCTGACAATCAACATTTTTCTTCTTTGTTAAAACCAAATGGAAAGGAAATGGAAAATGCTGCTTAGATTTCTATCAAATGTTGCAATTCGAGTCACTATTTAGCCAAAAAGATCACTTCTTTAAAATATTTTATGTGGAACAGCCACAGTTTTGTGGCGAATTTCACTTCTCGTCCTTTCTAGAAATCAAAGGTCATCAAGTGAACTCATGCCTGCTTCCCTTGTCATTTACACAGTTTCATCCTTTACAAAATGAGTAACAATGGTCCAGCTGAATAACCCAACCCCAAATATTGTGTAATTTCATTTTTCAAATTCTGCCAAGGTTTTTAAGATATTGATAACAATTTTAGATCACCTTTGTGCTACTAGGGAGTATCATGTATGTTTGGGGAACCAAATTTTATTATTATAAACCTTCATTATACAAATGCAGTGAATGTATGCTGATATGAAATAGGAATTTACAAATCGATGTAATAATTCCTTATAACAGTGTCACTGCACTTTCGCCCACTCACTTATTTGAAATTGTGGAATGTTTCCAATACATCAGACACTTCTAGAGCTGGGATACAAAGCTGAGTACATGTGCTGTTCTCATGAGGAGCTCCAAGACTAGCGGATTAGATAGATCTATTCATAGCAATTTCAAGCCCAGTGAAGAATGCTACCATAAAGATAGAAACAAATCACCAAGGTTAGAGTAAATTTTACTTTTTTTATCTGTGCTTTTCCATAGATTCTAAATTTTCTAAATGAGCATGTATTACTTATGTGATCAGAAAACAAAACAATAAATGTGATAAAAATAAACTGACAAGGAAGAATAAGAATAAAAGAGGACTTTTTAAATTTTTTAAAATTTATTTTTTAACACAAGAGAAGAGAAATGAGCTTTGCCGGGAAAGCTGGGAGCTTCACCTTCAGAAAAGGTAACACTGTGGTGCTACTGCTGTGGTTATTTTAATAAGTATTACTAACAACATAAATTCGGATATAGAGACCAAAAATTGAGATATATCCATTTGTTAGATAAGCTACAAGTTTCGTGCATATTTCTGAGTGTGTTGAAGTTTAATCAAGGATATTTTTTAGGTGAAATTCAAACACCTGTCATTACAGTGAAGAAAATCTAGGTTTATAAATCATAGATGGTATATAGAAGAAAAAAATTAATTTCCAACTAGTGACAGTTCCTAGAGACATTTCTATTTCCATTTGTTGAAAAGAAAATATCTCTATCTAACCTTTGATTTCCTAATACCCATGACAACACCAAAAATATAATGGCACCGAATACATATTTGTTAAACAAATTAATTAATTAATAAATGCAAAATATATAGATACATGCATGCCACCAAGAGCTACTTCTCCACACTATAGGTTACTTTAGTGCCCAAGATACAAACTTAGTGCCATTACAGCTTATTCTTCTGAATTATATCATGATAAACAATAAGTGTCTAGACTTCCTATACATTTAAAAAATGTACTATATTAGATGATATAAAATTGAAGAAAATGTCTAATTCACTTGTGGAGTTTGTTAGAAATTTATTTCAAAGCAAGTGATCCATTCGAGATGATCAATTTGTAGGCCAACTCTAGCAAATTTGTTAATCTTTAGAAAACTCCTTAAAATGTAAAGGTTGCAATATTTAAATTTAGTGTGAAGACAAAGGTTGAAATAGGTGAGCTAGGGGCTGTGTGGGTGAAGACAGGGCACAGGCAGCTACCACTTGCCATCAAATCCATGGCAACCAGTTACATTCAGGTATAACCTGGCAACACCCTTCTTAAGCTACCACCATGCATCTCTTGATTCTCTGCAGCTGCCCCATGGCTCTCCTGAGAGGTTCTGGTCAGCCGTTATATCACAAACACAGACCTGGAAGGGTTAGAAGAAATAACCTATGGGCAACTCTTGACCACAGGGGAGGGTGAAGGGTACTAGTGACTAAGTACTCCCCTCTTCCACCCTTCAGGTGGGCAATTCTAAGGTGTATCCTACACGGCTTCCCAGAGCATTCCTAGTGGGATTGAAGTCCAAATCACCCTCAGTGGTGACTAGCTCAACAACACACTCTTGAACGGAATTTCCCTATTTTTCCTTTCTTAATTGCTCATTCTTATACCTTGTTTCACATCCCTGAATAAGCCATCTTTACCCAAATCCTTGTCTCAGCTTACATTTCAAGGAATACCAGGTTAATATAGAAACCTAAACCTAGCAACAAATAAGCATTCACACTTTATAGCCAGCCAACAAATCTTTAGGTCTTTCAGAACCGATTGCTTTCTAACTTCCAAAATATAAGACTTCATGCTTGGCTCTTATTTATTAAGAAATTACTTCAATCAGCATATCTTTACATGGGACCCCTCAAATCCTTTCATTTAAAGCAAGTTTTACAGCCAAATATTAACGTTGGTGTTCCAGTACCCTGTTCTTAAACCGGCTAAAGCAGCCTCAAAATTCCCAAAGGGAATAATGAAAATTCCTAACGTCTTTGGCAGGAAAACAGTTGGAAGTTTAAATCAAGTTAATCGTTTTAGCTAAAATGTTTTTAATAAAATAAATATTAAATTAATAAAAAAAGGTTCAAACTATTTACATAGAGAAAGGGGAAGGAGGGATTACAAAATGCCCACCTATAAGAAATTTTGCTTTGTTGGAAACTATGCAAGAAGATGCATTTTTGAGAGCCAGAAACTCTGCTCTCCTGCATTCTGCAAGGAAGGGATAATGCTTCTATTCAAAGCATCTCTGAAAAGCCTCCAACCAAGAGTCAGGGGGTTGGGGAGTGGGATTATTTTTAGCATTAGTCTGCATACTCAAATAGTTTTTAGGTTTTTTTTTTTCCAATTGTTTGAAGTGATTTTAAATGGTTTAATAGCTTGTGGTTATTGCTAACATTTAAAGTGCACTTACTGTATTACACATATTGAGTTATGAGCTTTGTAAACATCATTAATTTAATCTGATTTTCACAGCAACTCTAAGAGGTAGGAAATATCATTGTCTCTGATTCATAGATGAGGACTCTTGAGTTTCATGGAGTTAAATAATAAGTCACCCTGAGCTGTGCTGCTGGTAAGTAGAGAGGCTGGAGATGGGCCACAAGCCGGTCTGTCCACTACAAAGCTCAGGCCCTTGAATTCTATTCTTAACCACTTGCAATTAAAAAAATATCTGAAAGTAGATGTGAAATAATTTTTAAAATATATGAGAAAATTTTCCTATGCTGAAGAAAAACCTGGTTATGTGGATTGAAATAGTGCATTATGTAAGAAGCAAGATAAGGAATAGGCACCAACAGGTAGGCATAACCTGAAGAAGTGAGAAGTTTAAGGACAAAGGTGGAAAATTCAGATTGCTTAAAAGGAAGAATAGTCAGGCTGGCCTAATATCTCTGTTGGTGCCCGTGGGACTTGGTTCATGCTGTTGCCTCTGCCTGTAACCCTTTCTCCTGTCACACACCACCTGCTGCTCTAGGCTTTATGAACTCCTGTTCATTTTCCCTAGATTCCAAGGGGACTCTTCCTCTGTCCACATGGTCTGGGTGAAGTGTCTTTCTTGCATTGCCCTGCATCACCCTGTACTTACCCTCTGTAGGCACTCACCACACCGTATAGCCTATTTAATTTAAAATCATCCCTACTATTAAAATATGCACATTTTTAAAGGTAAAAGACTTGATTTTTATTAGTTTTTATGATATCTCTAAGAAAAGGATCCATCTCATTACAGGCTTTTAATAAATATTTATTGAGCAAATAAAACATGCGATAAGACTGGCTTTTAAAAGCAAAAGGGAAATATGAGTTATTTTACAAATAGTTCTGGGATAAATAATTGAGTTGAATGCAAGTAAAACTGATTTCCATCATACACCAACATAAATTCCACATGTATTATATGCATTTTAAAAAATAAAACTGTAATATAATATAGCTAAAAATCTGATATGAGATTGCAGAGTGTAAAAGTACAGGCAATAATAATAATTTCATGGTTCTTGACCCTTTGAAAGGTCAACCAGAACTTGTGAAATCTACTGAATCTGATGAATGCTCCAAATTTGATGCCCAGGAAAGTGCTTGTATGGACACCTACTTCTAATTTTAATGTGTATTTCTGAAGGGTTCATAGACCCTTTGAAGCCCTTCATGAGAATTCAGAGTAAGAATACAGCCAAAGAGGAAAATACTTGCATACCTGTTTACATAAAAATGAAAATTCCTATATGTCAAAAAATATGTAAACCAAATTTAACAGAAATAAGAGACTCTGAAAAAATACTTGAATGCTATGTGTTAAACACAGATATAGTATCCTACATATATGAAGAGCTCTTAGAAATCAATTAGAGAAGGATGAATACTCCAAATGAAACAATAAGGAAATGAGAACAATTCACGAACGCCAATTGACATAGAGAGTATTTATACTATATAAACATTGAAAAAGTCTGTAAGCCTATATTTGCTTCAGAAGATGAGTTCTTTTGTTTTATTGAATCAGAGAGAGGGGCTAAAAAAAGGCAACTTTACCTCATGTTTTGTTTTATTTTTTAAAATATTGATATTCAGTTGCTTCAGCACCATCAGTTAAAAATACCATCCTTTCTTCATTGAATTGTCTTTGTATCTTTGTCAAAATTCAGTTGACCATCCGTATGAGTCTCTATCTCTACTCTCTACTCTGTTCCATTGATCTCATGTCTATCCATTTGCCAATATCATACAGTTATGATTAATGCAACTTTAGTAAGTCTTGAAAACAGATAGGACAAGTCCCCCGACTTTCTTCTTCCTTTTTGAAATTATTTTGGCTATTCTAGATCCTCGAATTTTTCATATAAATTTTAGCATCAGCTTGTCAATTTTAAGGACAAAATCCTACTGAGATTTGAATCTATAATGTGGGAAGCAGAATTGATATATCTTAAGAATTGTGAGTCTTCCAGTCCATCAACACAGTATATTTCTCGTTTTATTTAGGTCTTCTTTGATTTCTTTCATCAATATCTTGTCATTTTATGCGTACAGACCTTGAATATATTTTGTTAGATTTATACCGGAGTATTTCATAGTTTTGGTGATATTTTAAATTACCCTGCTTTTAAGATATGGATGTGTAAAATTAACTTACATGGAGAAAGTAGTTTTGTCAACAAATGTCAGTGTAACATTTGGACTTCCATGAGCAAAAAAAATGATAAACCTCAACTCCCATCTTCCAACTTCAATAACAAATGTCTCTAAATGGATCATAGACCCAGTGTAAAACCCAAAACTTCGAAACCTCTATAAGAAAACACTGGAGAATAGTGTTGTGCCCTTGGATTATGCAAAAATTTCTTGGAGATGATGCCAAAAACACAATCATTAAAAGAAAAAAATTGATAAACTGTACTTTAACAAAATTATAGATTTCAGCTCTTTGAAAGACACTCTAAAGAGGGTAAAATGAGAAGACACAAAGTAATAGAAAATATTTCAAAACACATATCTGACAAAGTACTTATATCCAGAATACATAAAGACCTCTTAAAAGTCAAGAAACCAAAAAAACCCAATGAAAAAATAGGCACACGAGTTGAACTGATAGATCACCAAAGATATATGAATGATAAGCAAGAACATGAAGAGATGATCAACATCATTAGTCATTAACAAAATGCAAATTAAAACCACATGAGATATCACTACATACCCATGAGAATGCCTAAAACAAAAATCCCTGACAATACTGAGGTTTGATTTGAATGTAGAGCAACTGATACTCTCTTGCACATTGCTAGTGAGAATGCAAAACAGTGTAGCCACTTTGTAAAACAATTTGACAGTTAATTATAAAGTTAAATGTATACCTACAATACAACCCAACAATTCCTAAGTATTTACCCTAGTGAAATGCAAACCTATATTCACATGAAAACTTACACACAAAAATGTTTATAGCGTCTTTATTAATAATCACCCCCAACTGTAAACAACACGTTTTTCACCTGAGTAATGGATCAATATACTGTGATATAGCTGTAAGGTCGAATACTACTCAGTAACAAAAATGGATGGAATATTGATACATGCAACAACACTGATGAATCTAAAATGCATTATGCTGAGGGAACAAGGCCAGGCTCAAAGGCTATATACTCTATAATCCAATTTATGTGGCATTCTACAACAAACAAAGCTATAAGTTCAGGAAACAGGTGAGTAGTTGGTAAGGTCTGGGATAGAAGGTGTAGTTGACTAACCAGTGCATAAGGAAATTTGGGGGGTGATTCCACTCTTGGGTATCTTTATTGTGGTGGTATACTGGTAATACAACTATATGAACTCTACACTAGTGTACACTAGAAAGAGTGAATTTTAGTGTATGTAAACTAATTTAAAAAAAAAACATTAGTGTAGAGAAATCTCCCCAACCAGTTCAGAACCTTATGCTTGAACCTACTGTTGATTCTAATACTGTACATCAAAAACCATCGAGTCAGTCGCAAATTGCTAAATGGAAGGGATTTTTGTGGGAAAGAGAAGATGAAGTCCTGTCTTTACTAACCATATGGAGCAATGTGTCTATTATTAAAAATCAAACAAGCAAACAAAGAATCTAAAACTCTATGGTGTATTTAAATTTCACAAGCAGCGTGGCTGTCGTTTTGACTTCATTTCATTTTCTTCATATTGGTGTGTTGGTTATTCAGCAGGCTGGCCCAGCTATATTCCTTCCTCAGAATGAATGATTTCAAGCCATTCTTAACTTCTCATTAAGACTATTTTTACAGTAGAGAATTGCTACATTAAAGGCTACATAAAATGTATGATGTCAATGAGTTAGGTTAACCCTGTGTGAAATATGCTGCAACAAATTGCATTTTATAGAACTCTAGCCTCTTGGGATTTAAATCCAGCCCAAATGGAGTTTTTCTCTTTGAATCAGGGAACTCTTTTAGACTGAGACTTTCTATAGTCAGCTTGTGGCCCAGTTTATTATATGGTTTATTAACCACGAAAATAATAAAGTAAAATGAAAGCATTAACAGACTCTTGTCCCATGTTGGCATCTGTAGGTCCTCTGTGCAGTGCAAGGGAGGTTAAAGACGTCGCTTTGTTTTTCACTCAGCTGGTGTGAGGATGTGAATTTAACAAGTAGTCAGGGCTGAGGACTTGCCAACATTACCCAAGTCAACTCAATGCCTGAAAGCATTATGGAGTGACTCTAGTCTACTCTCCTTGCTGAATCCTGGGAAATTCTAAAACCCAAATTGTCCATCACTTCAGAGTTCCATTGCCCTTGGGTAAAGTTCAAAGTCTTTACCATGATTTCTAGGGCTTATATTATGCTACTGGCCCTCTCAGCCTCTAGTCATCCTGGCCTGACTTAGTTTTCCAATTCTTTAAGCTGGGTACCCCAACTTCCTGGCCCACATGCACAGAGAGTAAGCCATCCTTGTCAACTGGCATTACTGATACATAAAATTTCAATAATCTATTGCCTCAGATCTAAGTCCCATATGGCATCATACGCATGAGAGTGTCTGAAAGTCCCCCAGTGGTAGCTTGGGGAAACTGGAACTGTGATTGCTGCTTCCTTCCCATGTGTAGAATGGTGCACCTCTTAGCACAGCTGGTACGCTAAGGTGAACACCGAAGAGGGGGGCTTTGGCACACAGTTAGTGACCTTGCCTCCTTGAGAGCTTTGGTAATGGTTTTGCCCTGAGCAATTTTCCATGGGATTAGTGGGGTTTGGAATCTGTTGATGTTTTCTGAGGACACACTGAAGTAAAAACACACAAAAATATAATTCCTGAGGATAAATTCATTGAGAGCTTGGCATTTACCCCATAAGAACCAGAAAGTATATTTGAAATCTGAGACTATATTGTTCTAATGGAGGCATATTGAACACATTTGTATATTTCTTTAAAAGGAGGATAATGGCACTGTTTATTATTCCTTGTCTGAATCACATTTTAAGGTGGCTTTTCGTTTGCTCTCTGTTTTTCTTTATTTGAATCGGTAATTGGACACAGCTATTCTTCTGTAGCTAAGGCTTCCTCTACCAATAGGCAACTGTGTCTGAATGTCACTCACTTTCAAATCAAAAAAGAGCATCAAGCATTTCCAGCAATGAGAGCAAAATTTGGTTAAAAAGTTGGCACATCACTACAACCACTAAATGTATTCCCTTTACGAACTGCAAGAGAGAAAGCCAGGGAAATAGCAGAAAACACATAGGTCAGGAGGAGAATATCTTGTTGAGTTGAGATCACAGTTGTCATTGAATACCTTGTTATTTCTTGATGAACTTGTCATTTTAAAATTTAAAAACCCGCATAAGTCACATTATTCTTTAGCTAGATCCTAAATATTTTAGGAAGGCAAATCACTAGTAAAAAAGAAAATATGACTGAGTAAAGCTTTCATAGTCTTTCAAATGCCTCTGCTTTGTTCCATATTGATTTTGAATATCTGAGCTGCGGTATAAAATCAAAGAAATAGGAAGTGACATTTGAAATGGTGCTTCTTTGGCATGTTTATCGATTTGGCCTGAGGAACTAGAGAAGTGATCAAATATTTATCAGATGGCCATATCATCCTATCATTTTCATTATACAATGGTAGATGCATTCTATGGTCTGGTTCAATCCTTTTAATGGCCAAATCAGGATATTTGGATGTAATATGATAAATGATTATTCTGCATTGGTCACAGATTGGTAAATATGTATTCTATATCATGTATGTCAATACATGGTGAATTTTCTCTTGAATTATCATGCAGAAAAGAGGGGAGAGTACTATATTCAAATCCCTTCAAAACACTTTGTACAGTGATTATGTTATTTTTTTCTGAACAAAAAATTGTTTAAGAATGATATATGGGGCTTCCAGTCCTATTCCCTGCTGGAGGCTGAAAGAAGATAGAAGCAGCCTTTCAGATTGTGGTTCATAATCCAGTCCTAACAACTCTGATCCTTGACAAAGAACCCAGATGAGAAAGAACCAGTGAAAGATCACAGGAAACATGAAGGATCAGAGAGAAAAATGGCCTCCAAAAATAAATTCTCTATCATCACCAACAGATAGCAACCTACTTGATACAATTAATCTGATAGAAGATTTCCAAATATGGATTGTTGTAAAACTCAATGGCATTGAAGAGAAAATTGATTCCCAACATAAAGAAACCACAAGAACGATTCAGGAAATGAATGAAAAATTCTCCAAAGAAATTGAATCGATAAAGAAGACTCAAACAGAAATACTGGAAATGAAGGAAATATTCAAAGAGCTCCAAAACTCAATGGAAAGTCTTAAGAACAGGATCGACCATGCTGAGGAAAGAGTTTCAGAGCTTGCAGACTATGTCTAAGCCCTCAACAAAGCAGAGGAAGAAAGGGAACACAGAAATAAGAGAAGATCGAAGTTTACAAGAAGTATGGGATTATGTAAAAAAAAAAATACCTAACCTACAGTTGATAGGGGTGCCAGAGGCAGCTGAGGACCACTAACAAGGGCTGGAAAACTTATTTCATGAAATACTAAAGGAAAATATGCCAGGCCTAGCCAGAAATCTCGATATTCAGGTACAAGAAACACACAGAACACCTGGAAGACTCAACGTGATTGAGTCTGATTATTAGGCTGAACAATTTAAATGCAAAAAAACAATCCTCCATGCAGCCAGACAAAAACAACAAATAAACTTCAATGGCAGGCCTATCAGATTAACTGCAGATTTCTCAGCTGAAACCCTACAAGCCAGAAGGGACTGGGTGCCTATTCTTAATCTTCTAAAACAGAATAAAGCCCAACCTAGAATTCTTTATCTGGCAAAATTAAGTTTCATCTATGAGGGAGAAATAAAGTCTTTCTCCGAAAAGCATTCTCTGATGGAATTTGCAAAGACTAGACCAGCCCTACAGGAAGTTCTTAGACCGGCCCTTCACACCAAACACGGCAATAGGCACTCTTCAGAGTAAAACCCTCAAAGAGTTTCAAGGCTAGAACTTGAACTACAG
>CAUYRT010036130.1:0-19955 GCA_963574885.1 Lepilemur ruficaudatus
TAGTCCCAGCTACTTGGGAGGCTGAGGCAGAAGGATTGCTTGAGCCCAGGAGTTTGAGGTTGCTGTGAGCTAGGCTAATGCCACGGCACTCTACAGCCCGGGCAACAGAGTGAGACTCTGTCTCAAAAAAAAAAAAAAAAAGTCAAAAAACAATAGAAGTTGGGGTAGATGCGGTGAGGAGGGAACGCTTATACACTGTCGGTGGAACTGCAAACTAGTACAACCTCTATGGAAAACAATACGGAGATTCCTCAAAGAAATAAAAGTATACTGACCATTCAATCCAGCAATCCCACTATTGAGTATCTACCTAGAGAAAAAGAAGACATTTTATAATAAAGACCCAAGTGTTTATTGCAGCACAGTTCACATTTGCAAAGATATGGACTCAACCTAAGTGCCCATCAAATTAGGAGTATATAAACAAAATGTGGTATATATCTGTGTGTGTGTGTGTGTATATATATATATATATATATATATATATATATATACATATACACACCATGGAGTACTACTCAGCCATAAAAAGGAATGAAATAATATCTTTTGAAGCAACTTGGCTGGAACTGGTAACCACTGTCCTAAGTGAAGTATCTCAGAATGGAAAAACAAATACCACATGTTCTCACTTATAAGTGGAAGCTAAACAAGGGGTACATATGGTCATAAAGTGGTATAATGGTCATTGAAAACTAAGAATGGAGGAGAATGGGAGGGGAATAAGGGATAAAAATCTACCTGTTGGGTACAATGTACACTATTCTGGTGACAGGTACACTAAAAGCCCTGAATTTAGCATTATACAATTCATCCATGTAACAAACAACACTTGTACCTCCTAAATCTATTGAAATTTAAATTTTTTTAAGTGATTAACAAAAATTTATGTTCAAATATGAAAGTAATGCCTACAAACCAATAAGAAAAAAGACAGACAACGCAGTAGAAAAATAGGACTGGAACAGAAAAAGATCATATCCAAATGGCCAGTAAATTGGTACATACAACCACTTTTGAAAATTGTATGTTATTATTAAATAACTACCAAAATAGAACAGTTGCATGCCTATGATCCCTCAATTCTACTCATAGGTATATGTCTAACAGAAATGCATACATGTGCTTCTCAAAGGCATATACAAATGTATTCCTAGCTGGTATTACTAATAGCCCCAAGCCGGCAACAACCCAAACGCCCTTCAAACAGTAGGTTAGGTAAATAAATCATGATGTATTTGTATAGTAGAATACTATACAGCAAGCAAAATGGACAGACCACTCTTATGTACAATAGTATGGCTCAATTCACAAACATAATATTGGGAGAAAGATACATAAAGTTCAAAAATAGGCCAAACATAGTTTTAGAAGTTAGAATAGTGGAGGCACAAGAGTGGCTTCTAGGGTGATGTTAATTTTTTTTCTTGTTTTTGTTTTTAATTAACTTTTAAAAAATAATTTTAACTTTTTATTTCAAAAAATCTTAAACCTATAGAAAAGTTATAATAATAGCGTAATGAAAATCCCTGTACTCTTTACCTGGATCACCAATTGGTAATATTTTGCCACATTTGACACATCACTTTCTATTTATACATATGCATATATATATATTTTTCTGAATCATTAGAAAGTTAGTTGAAGACATCCTGACACCCCTAAATATTTCATCATGTATCTTCTAAGAACAAAACATTCTCCTACACAACCACAATATACTCAAGAAGTTTATAAATCGTATAATCATCTATTGTGCAATCCATATTCTATATTTCCCAATTATTCTAATAATGTCATTGATGGTTGTCTTTTATTTCAATACAGGATCAATTGAGGCTCATATATTACATAGGATTGTCATGTTTTTGGGCCACTTTAATCTAGAATAATTCTCTAGCCTTCTATTTTCTTTCATAAAATCAACATTTTTGAGACATCCAGGCTAGTCATATTGCAGAATGTCACTGCATTTAAGATTCAACAGTGTGGCTGGATCTCACAAACATAACATTGGGAATAAGAGTATATAAAGTTCAAAAATAGGCCAAAAATGTGTTAAAAGGTAGCATAGTGGTTACTTTTAAGGAAGGATTTGTCTGATTGTTTCCTCATTGTTTAAAGTTCAGTATTTTGGCAAAATTAGAGGTGATGTATCTTTCTCAGTGCATTCCATCAGAAAGCAGGGATGTCAGTTTGTCCTGCTACTGGTGAAGTCGAATTTGATTATTCAACTTAAGTGGTGTTTGACAGAGTTTTCTACATCCTGTTCCCCAACAATTTTCGCCTAACAAATTTAGCATCCATCAATAATTATTACCCAAATCAGTTATTACGATGCTGGTTATAAAGTGGTGATTTTATATTTCTGTCATTCCATCTACATTCATTAGTTGACCTTTTTAAAGAAGAGCTGTTCTTTCTTTCTCCACCTTAAATAAAAAAGAAACTTATAATATGGATTTGTGGACTCTTTAATGAGCTATAATACATTCCTCTCTTTATTTGTTGTGGTGCTCAAATTGTCCCAAATTTAGCTAGGAATGAGTCTGTTCAGCCTTGCTCCAGTGTTCCATTGACATGTCCATTTTTAAGAGCTTTCTTACTTTCTAGCATGAGATGTTCCATTTTCAGCTTTTAAGTTTCCTGCCAGCCCTGGAATCAGCCATTTCTCCAGGAGTTCCTTCTTTTTGTTAAATGGTATTTAATGCCAAGATAGAAGCATTAGGAGTGTTCATTGCAACTGAATGGTTGTTTCTAGCCTCTTTCCAAAGACAGAGTTAGAAAAGTGGGTGTGGGAGTGTGTGTATTAACACTGCTCCTTACAATTCCAGTTCAGTACCACAGTTTTTCCTTGCCCTGCTCCATTCCATGTTTATATCTCCTGTGTCCCACAAATAGGACCTCAGTTCACCAAAATATCAAGTTCAATATCTCATTGTAGTTCAATCTCTCTCTTTTTTCCCTTAGATTATGTATCAATGAGGGCTTTTAATTCTTCGTGGTCATGTTATCAATGTAATCACCATTAGGTTTATTGTTTTTGTTTGTATTCGTATTTAGGTTTATCTTCTCATACTTGTTGCTTTATTTTTTGGAAACGTAAAACATTAAAATAATTTAAAAGTCAAGGCTATATAAAAATGTATACTTCAAGAAGAGCCACTCTCTACTCCATCTCTTTCATTTTCATCTACTCCTGAGCAATGTTCTAGTTCTTGTTCTACCCTATGTTTTTAATGTCTGTAGTGTTCTTGATCTGAATGTGAGGTTACAGAGGTGGATTAATTTCTTGGGCATAAAGCTGAACATTTATGACCTGGCAAATTTATATGTGATTTCATACATGAATGAAAAAGTTAGAAAAATACACAGTGAGATGTGTTAGTCAGTGTTCGGTCAGGGAAGTGGAATCACTATAAGTGTTATTGAATAAGGGAATTATTATAGGAATAAGACCTTGCACAATTATAGGATGAACTAGGAGAAGTAACAGTCCAAAAGAAGGAGACGGAGGATCAAAGAACAGTCACTAACCAGACTTCCTATCGCACAGCAGGTGGACAAGCTGAGATTGCGGAAGACCCTGGGAAGCCAAGCACATCTAGCTACTGGAGTGAGGCCACGTAGGGGGGCTGCAGAAAAACTTGTTAGCAAGTTACCACTTCTGCTTAGCCACCACTTCTGTAGGTGCTCAGCCAAGTATCTAGGGGTGGTATTGGGGCTACTGCGGATGGGCAGGGATGGCAGTTGGGAAGAAGAGCTGGACACACAATGAAGGAGAGCAGGATGAGCAGGGATCTGTTGGTATCTGTGTGTGTCACAACATCCAACAACAACAACTTTCAGAGAGCAACGGCCGCTGCTTCACCTCCACCTCCCAAGTACCACTTGAATTCTTCTTTTGTCCAGCTCTAACCTGAGTCTAGATTAGGAAATGATTCTGGGAAAGTAGTTCCAGCTATACCAAATTGACACAGTACAAACAGCCACATAAGAGATGCCGAGGGTCTAAGAGTGGTGAGTGTTGACACAGAGAAAAGGGGAAAGATTAGAGAGACATACATGAGTTAGAATTGACCATATTAGTTAATTAATTAGATATGAAGAATGAAGGAAAGGGAAACCTAAGATGACTCTCAGACTCTGATTTAGACAACTGGTTTTATTTTAAATTGATACATGGTAGATGTACATATTTTCAGGGTACATATGAGAATTTAATACATTCATATAATTTGTAAAGATCAAATCAGTGTTAATTGGGATATTCATGAGCTTATGTTTCTTTATGGTAGAAACATACGAATTATTCTCTTCTAGCTATTTTGAAATATAGAATAGATTATTGTAAACCACAGTCACCTTACTGAACTATAAAACCCTACATCTTATTTCTTCTATTAAACTGTGTATTTGTACTCATTAATCAACCTCTCTTCATCTCGCTCCCCCCTACCCCTCCTGGCCTCTGGTAACCACCATCCTACCTCTATCTTCACGAGATCTTCTTTTTTAGCTCCAAATGAGTGCAATATTTGCCTTTCTGTGTTTGGCTTATTTCACTTAATGTAATGACCTCTAGTTCTATCCATGTTGCTGCAAATGACAAAATTTCATTTCTTTTTATGGTTCAATAATAATTCATTGTGTATATATACCACATTTTCTTTATCCATTCATCCATTGATAGACCCTTATGTTGATTACATATTTTGGCTATTGTGAATAGTGCTGCAGTAAACATGGGAGTGTCGATATTGCCTCAAAATATTGATTTCTATTAATTTCCTCTTTTGGATATATACCCAGTAGTAGAATTGCTGGGGCTTATGGTAGTTCAATTTTTAGTTCTTTCTGTGGAACCACACTGTTTTCCTTAGTGATTGTACTAATTTGCATTCCTACCAACAATGTACAAGGGTGCTCCTTTCTCCACATCCTTGTCAGTATCTATTATTTATTTGTTTGGGTTTTTTTCTGAGTTGTTTGAGCTCATTATATATTCTGGTTATTAGTCCCTTGTCAGATGGATAGTTTGAAAACATTTTCTCCCATTCTGTGGGTTGTCTCTTCACTTTGTTGATTGTTTCCTCTACTGTGGAGAAGCTTTTTAGCTTGACACAATCCCATTTGTCTCTTTTTGCTTTAGTTGCATGTGCTTTTGAGGTGTTACACAAAAATCTTTGCCCATACCAATTTCCTGGAGCATTTCTCCAATGTTTTCTTCTAGTATTTTCATAGTTTCAGGTCTTAGATTTAATTCTTAGATCCATCCTGATTTGATTTTTGTATATGGTGAGACACGGGGGTCTAGTTTTATTCTTCTGGTTATGGTTATTCAGTTTTCTCAGCATCATTTATTGAAGAGGCTGTTCTTTTCCTATTGTATGTTCTTGGCACCTTTGTTGAAAATGAGATGGCTGTAAATGCACAGATTTATATCTGGGTTCTTTATTCTGTTCCATTGGTCTACATGTCTGTTTTTA
The DNA here is from genome assembly GCA_963574885.1 of Lepilemur ruficaudatus. Classification (NCBI taxonomy): domain Eukaryota; kingdom Metazoa; phylum Chordata; class Mammalia; order Primates; family Lepilemuridae; genus Lepilemur; species Lepilemur ruficaudatus. Next base: position 5,490 of record CAUYRT010036130.1, read on the forward strand.
TGCCAATACCATGCTATTATGGTTACTACAGCTTTGTAGTATATTTTGAAGTCTAGTAGTGTGATGCCTCCAGCTTTGTTCTTTTTGCTCAGGATTGCTTTGGCTATTCAGGGTCTTGTGTGGTTCTATGTAAATTTTTGCATTTTATTTTTATTTCTGTGAAGAATGTCATTGGTATTTTAGAGAGATTGCATCCACTCTGTAAATTTCTTTGAGTAGTGTTGTCATTTTAACAATATTAATTATTCTAATCAATGAGCATGGAATATCTCTAATTTTTTGTGTCCTCTTCAATTTCTTTCATCTGTGTTTTATAGTTTTCCTTGTATAGATCTTTCATTTTGGATAAATTGATTCCCAGGTGTTTTACATTCTTTGTAACCATTGTAAATGGGGTTGCTCTCCTGATTTCTTTTTTAGATTGTTTGCTGTTGGCATATATAAATGCTACCAATTTCTGTCGATTTTGTGTCCTGCAATTTTACTGAATTCATTTATTAGTTCTAACTATTTTTTGTGGGAGTCTTTAGGTTTTTCCAAGTATTAGATCATGTCATCTGGGCTACATAGGACACACAGAGTGGTACAATGGACACTGGAGACTCCAAAGAGGGGTAGGAGGAGTGAGGGATGAAAAATTACCTATGAGATATAACATACACTATTTGGGTGATGGGTACACTAAAAACTCAGACTTCACCACAGCATAATACATATATATATATAACAATTCAACTTGTACCCCCTAAGATTCTTCTTCTGTTTGATCTACCCTGTTCTTGAGGCTTTCCACTGTGTTTTGTACTTCCTTGAATAAATTCTTCATTTCCAGAAGTTTGGTTTTTCTTTAATATTTCAATTTCTTTAGTGAATTTTTTCTCCAAGTCCTGGGTTGGTTTCTTTGTGTTGGTTATCCATTTTTTCTTGCATATCATTGAGTTTTCTTACAATCCATATTCAAAATTATTCTTCTGTCATTTTAGTGTTCTGAATTTGGTTGATGTTCATTGCTAGAGAGCTGGTGTTCCCCTTTGGGGGTGTGTTTCCATTTGATTATTCATCATTCCAGAGTTCTTTCGCAGATTCCTTCCCATCTGGATCAGCTGTTGTTTCTTATCTTTAGATTTTCGTTTGAATAATGACATGCCCTATTTAGTCTCTTAGCCAGTAGGTGGTGTTTGTGGGTGAGATTCCACCAAATCCTGTATGATGAGTCACTAGATGCACTTAAAGGGTGTGCAGAATGACCTCCCTGTCAATAGGTGGCACTTACTGGGAGGAGCAGGCTACAGTGTTGTTTTTAGGTCCTGTAACCAGCTCTTGTTCCTCTGGAGAGGCTCTCTAGTGCCTCAGGTGGTGGGTGGTGCCCTGGGACTTCCAGGTGTGTCCTTATTCTCCACCTCAGTGGGAGCAGGTGGGGGAGTGAGGCTGGGCAGAGTTGGATTGGGTGAACCTGCCCTCAAGCTCCACAAATGCTGTTAGCAGGGGTCAAAGGTCTGTTCTCTGCTTCTGGGCAAAGCTGCCAGGGAGGGGCTGACATGGCTCCATTCAGCTGGAAAGTCTGAGACCTGCAACCTGGAGCAGGCCTTGCTCCTTTCCACCCTCCCCTATTCCACAGTTTCTCCCAGGTCTCTGCCAGCAGGCAGGACCTCCAGCCAGTAGATCTCCCTTGGCTGTGATGCCAGCCAGGAGGGTCCCTGCCCAGGATTGCAGCCTGAGCTGGGTGTACGGCCCTCCCATGGGAGGAGAGTTGCCCCTCAAGCATGCTGATCTGTCCCTGAAGGCACACACACCTCAGTAGGCTTGTTCACAAATACCCCTTCTGTGCCCCAGGGCAATGTGATCGAGTCCTGGGTGTACAGGATCTGGTTTGCAGGCCTGTCTCCTGGGCCCCAGAGATCAATCCCTGACCCTGCCAGGGAGAGGAGTGCTGGTCTCACGTCACCCATGGGGTGCCCAAGCTGGATTGATGTCTTTCCACCTTGGGATTTTCCCCACTCTGCTGGAATCACCAGGCAAGCGGCATCCGGGAGGGCTGGTGGGTAGGGAGCTCACAGTCTGAGTACCCCTCAGTCTGTTGTAGGGCCCCAAAAGGAAAGGTTCTGTTCCCTGCAGATGCCTCTGGTGGTGGCTAAATTGTCTCTCTCGGCAGCTGCTGCTAGGGAAGGGGAAGGGGAGAAGGAAGCAATATAGCACCTGCTGATCATTCAGGTCTGAGGGCCAGGAAGTGCCCTGAGGGAGCTGGGAGCCTGGTGCTCTGTTCACAAGAGGCCACTGTTCCCTGGCAGTGGCCATCTCTGGGCTGGTGTGAGCAGATCTCTCCAACCGCTCAGGAGCCCACTAGCAGGCCGAGATGCAAGGGAGGGGAAATTTAACCGTTCCACCCACCTTTGTCACTGGTGTCCAAGCCTCTCAGGGGCCTTTCTCCTTCCAGTTCTCCTCTGCAACTTCTTCCTGTGGAGTCTCCACCCTTCCTTCTGCCCTTATTTGATCTGTGTTTGTCTGTCTGTTTATTTTTTTTATTTCTTCTAAAATCTGTCTTTCTTGCCGTGCCACACTCTGGGTGGCGGTTTTTCTCATCTGCCATCTTCCCTAAGCCTGTAGGCAAATAGTTCTAGAGGACACAGACAGCATTAGCCAGAGAGATAGGTTCATAAATGATAAAGTGGACTTTATTGGGATTAAAAACTTACTCTCCAAAATAAAATATTAAAAAATTAAAATGTAAATTATAGATTGGGAGAAAAAAATCATAATACATGTATCTGAAAAAGACCTATACCCAGAGTATGTAACTATATAACATATGTATTTCATATATATAGTTACATAAGTATGTATATATACACAGTATATTTATATACAGTATACCTATACTGTATGTGTGTGTATATGAGATATACAATATATCCCATATATATAGGCATGTACAAATGTATATATAGACACATACATATATGCACATGCACACAGCAGCAGCAGCAGCCCGATTTATCTGGAAAATGGGAATTAGAACATTTCTCTTATAGGTTATGAGGATAAATAAGAAGATGTGAAATTGCTTTGCAAATAAGAAATTACTGGATAAATACTAGCTACCAGAATTGTGTGCTGTTGGAAACAGAGGGCTACAAGCCTGTTCATACTAGGGGACCACAAGGACCTTAGGGAGAGGAAATATTCCTACAGAAAATAAGACATTCTAATATCAGCTGTATGAGACAAGAGACACAGTAAATGGGACACAGAATGAAAATCGGAGGAACTGGGTGAGGAGCAAAACACCAGTCTGCAGAATTCATGGAAGACATTTGATGGAGCTTCTTACTAAATTCCATATGTGCAAAGTTTTCTTCTAGGCATATTGTTGGAGGAGGAGAGATGCATGTTCATAACGTATTTATTAACAGGGAGCAAACAGGATTTCAAAGACCAGGTCTCACAGCTAAAAGCCAAGCTGGCACCACGGACTACTTGACTGTCACATGCTGGACCTGAGCCATAGAGCCAAGAATGGCGACAGGGCCCCCTATATGTCACTGCTACTGGAGATTCCAGACATGTCTCCCTACATTCATCCTCAGACTCCCTACTTTGGAGCTCTCTCTGCCCTAGCATTTAGAGAGGCTTGGAGCTCTGCAGTCAGAAGAAATCTTCCCCTACAGCAAGTCTTACAGCCTCCTTATTCCCAGCAGGTGACTGAGGCCCACATTGCTCAAGCCATCAGCTGAAATTCCCATGACAGTTCAACAGCAGAGCTGGCACACCAGCCCACATGTCTGACTGCAGTCTGTGGCTTTTTCCTTTCTGAAACACTCAAATTGACCACCCTATCATGCTTGTGCAAGGGACTGACCAGCAATTTAAGGGCTAAGGAAAACTTTTTTAACAGCAGCTACTCCTTGGGGAGGGTGTCTGGGGCTTCTTGTTCAGTAGGCTGAAGAAACATATCTGGACCTTCCTTCCTGTTCTACCACGTGCAGCCAGGAGGCAACCTTGAGTAACAAAATGTGAACAAGAAAGTTCACAGGACAAAAAGTGACTGTAGGACAAGCTGATGTTTGCCCAGCATCCTTCGAGGTGGTCACCACTGAGTCAGTTTGTATGGGGTGAGCCTCCTGGTCTGACAAGAATAACAGATGGACTTATTTGCTGGGGGTGTGGGTGGTGGTGGTGCATGTGGCTACAGAGGTGAAAGGTGTTTATTCAAGAAAGCTGATACATATGGAGGTGTAGCTCAAGAGTAGGGCATTTGGTTTCAGGTCAAGCAGTCCCTGGTTGAAATCCAGGGGTTTCTCCTTTTTCCCTCAGCTTTTGTAACCCAACCTTGGCATGGCATTCCACCTTGATTTCCCTGTCAGGATACAGAGTCCACCTGGAAGGAAGAAAGGACCCAGGTCTGGTTGGGTCAACCATGGAACATGGATTGTTTCAAACTGTCTTCCCTGTGTTGACTTCATTCTACCTCCGTGGCCTCTGTAGGCTTGTGCATGTCACCTTTTACTGTGAAAGTATTGCCTCCCCAGCCCAAATGCCATCTGTGTCAGCGATTGTCAAGGCTATTAATTCAATCTCCCTTTCAAAATGGGTGGGGAGAGGGATTTTCCAATTGCTCCCACTGTCCCGTGTGTGTGTGTGTGTGTGTGTGTGTGTGTGTATTTGTGTGACCCTCCAAAGCAAAGTTGGCAGAATTTTGCAATGGATTGTATGAGTTGTAGGAAAGATCTACAAGACATAGAGGCTATTGGTGACTGGACAAGAGCAAATCCAGTGGAGCAGTGAGTGCAGCAACCTGATTGGAGTGGTTTGAAGAAAGAACGGAAGGAGTGGAATTGTAGACTGTGAGTAGACACGCTTCTTTCAAGGAGTTTTTCTACAAAGAGAAGCAGAGAAATGCGGTAGTAGTCAGGGGGAGGCCAGGGCTTGGAGGAGTTTGTTGTTGGGAGACATAATAGGAAAATGTTTACACAATAATGAGACTGGGGGGAGGGAAGAAAATTAATGACACAAAAGGAAGAGGGTTAAGAGCAAAAAGAAAAACAATCCACTTAAAAAATGACAAAGGATTTGAATAGACATTTCTCCAAAGTAGATATACAAATGTCCAAGAAGCACATGAAAAGATGCTCAACATCATTAGTTGTTAGGGAAATACAAAGTAAACCCACTTCATATTCACTACAAGTAAGGACACTGTGCATTGCTGGTGGGAGTGTAAAATGGTGCTGTCACGATGGAAAATTGTTTGGCACTTCCTCAAAGAGTTAAACATAGACTTACTATATGTCCCAGCACCTACTCTTTTAGGAATATATGTAAAAGAGTTGAAAACAGGGACTCAAGCAAATACTGACTTGTGAACTCTCAGAGCAGCACTACTCACAGTAGCCAAAAGGTAGAAACCAACCAAATAAATGTCCATCCATGAATGAATACACAGCTCGTGGTACATACGTGCAATGGAGTATTACTTAGCCCTAAAAAGGAATGAAGTACACACATGCCACCATGTGGGTGAAACCTGAAAACATCACGCTAAGGAAGAGAAGCCAGACACACAAAAATCACATATTGTGTGATTCCTTTTATTTGAAATATCCAGAATAGGTAAATCCATAGAGACAAAAGGCAGACTAATACTTTCCCAGAGATAGGAGGAGGGAGAACGGGAATCAATTAAGTAATTAACGGGTGTAAGGTGTTCTGGGATGATGAAAAGGTTTTGAGACTAGAGAGAGGTGGTGATTGTGCAACATTGTGAATGCACTAAATGCCACTGAATTGTACACTTTAAAATGGTTGTTTGTTATGTGAATTTCATCAGTTACAAGAAAAGAGGGAGAGGGTTACTGAATAGGTGTCTCTGACCAGGCGAGAGGAGCGAGGATGTGGCATACAAGTGGGGTGTTGACCTTGGCGAGGAACACAAACTGTTTGCCCATGGTGACCAAGGGGGAGGCAGGGTGGATGGGCTCAGACCCTGGGAAGTGGGTGGACGTCCTGGTGGAGGACCGTGGACAGCTTCTCATATTGCTTCTATTTTCTCAGAGAAGTTGGAAGCAAATTGACGATAGGAGAGGAGCTCTTGGGGGTTTGGAGATATGAGAAAGCATGAAATATTCATCTAAGAGAGCGGGAAAGTCACCGGACCAGCGATTGACCAGCAGGCAGCAGGAAGAGCCTACTTGAGCTTGCTGATCATGAGTCTGAAGTGAGAACAGTCAATACCGTTGTGTTTTGCTCCAGCCACAATGGGCTGGCAAGTGTGGGCGCACAGCAGGTGGAGAGACTGACTAACCAGGGTTGATTTATTGCTGGGCACATACAATAAAGGACAAAGACATTGAGGGAGTATGCAAGTAAGTGGTTATGACAATGTATGGTGGCATCTGAGCTGAACAAAGAAGAACTGAAAAGCATGAGTAGAGAGGGACAGAGACGAGGCAGTGCACAGGAGGTGAGGGTGCTGCAACACAGGTGAAATGGTACTTATTAGACACAGCTAGGAGTTGAGGGGGTAAAGCTCAGGGGTAGAGCATTTGACTGCAGATCAAGAGGTCCCTGGTTCAAATCCAGGTGCCCCCTGGAGCTCACTTTTAGTACCTTGACACACACCAAATGGCACCTTCAGAATGCCTCATGTCATCTGACAGATTGAGGAAAAGTTGGTGAGAAGAAAGAAAAAAGTGGGTGGGAAAGAATCTAGTCCTCTCTTGGGCTAGGGCAATGCAAAGTCCCAGGACTATTATAGAAACGTGGCTCTAGCCATGAGCATGTTATTAAAGTGATGTGTGGACTCAGGCAGGCCTTTTATTATAGTCTTCTTTTTTCTTTTCTTTCAGGCATATAATATGCAAGTACAGACCAAATTCAAAAGTTGCCAAATATGTCTGAGTACCAGAATTACCTAGGAATGTGATTAAATATACAGATTTTCTGGGTCCCATCTCCAGAGATGCTGATTTGTTAGGTGAGACAGACACTCACACGAGTGAACTGAAACAACCTTATTCCTCAGCAGTGGGCAGCAAGGGACAACAGAAGCCAGGATGTATAGTGAGCTGGTCCCCCAAGGCTCAGGAAAGCCGCCCAGGGCAGACAGACTCTCGTCTGCGTGTGCCCTACTTCACACCACAGTTGGGGGACCCAGAAACCCCTGCACTCCCAGTTTTCTACCCCAGGGATGTTGCAATCACTGGACTAAAGCGTTACAGGACATCCTGTTCTACCAGGGACAGAGCAGAGGCTGGGTTGTTCCTGACAGTTTCTCCTTATCTTGGGATGTCCATTCCCAGCACTTTCAACAGTTATTCTGAGAACTATAAGAAAGAATAGGGGGAGCCCTGGGTGGGCCAAGGCCAGCCAGGGACTGTCCTGTACCCCTGTGCTGGGTCATTCTAACAGCCTTTCTAGGATAACTCCAGTGGCCTTCCAAGCTGATGCCTCTGCCACTGAGGACAGGAGAGGCAGCAGGGCCAGGCTGCCAAGGAGATGAGGTCAGGTGTAGGGGAAGGAGAGGGAGAGCAGGACTGGGTGTAGCCTGCAGTGGGGCTGTCCCCACTGGCCAGCCAGGAAGAAACCGAGGTGTGGATGAGGCTGCACGGGGCTTATTAGAAACAGTTACAAGTGAGGGGTATGGCTGAGGGTACAGCATTTGCCTGCAGGTCAAGTGGCGTCTGGGTCAAATCCATGCGCCCCCCACCAGCCTGCAGTTTTTCACTTACTGAACAAATAAACGCATTTTCACCTCTGGGTTCTGTGGACAGGAATCTTCCTGCAAGGAAAGAAGAGAGAGCAATCTAGAGCTTTGTCTAACAGCCCCTAGATTCCTGCAGCCCCAGGCTGACACTGTCCCCTCATTAACTCTATCCTCAGAGCCTGATAGCTTGCAGTCCCCACGGCCTCTGATCCCCTCGAGGGGTGAGGGACTGGACTCCTCTTGGACCCTCACCCCCAGGGGCTGCCTAACATGGGGCCTTGCCTGGAGCAGGCAGTGGCTGCCGTGTTCCACCTGGAGCCGCTCTGGCAGGGTTTGTGCAGAGTGGAGGGGGCAGCGAGGACGGCTCCTGAACAGCGTGATTGCCAGGAAGTGGCTGTTACACGCGGGGGCCTACGGGCCACGTTCAGTGACGAGGCCCCGCGGCATCCCCTGGGGCTATTTCCCTGCCCGGAGTTCACACCAGGACCCCATCATCCGCTTGGTAAGGGGAGCACCGGAAATGCACCCGAGACGTCTGTTTCTGGTGGGAGCAGCGGAGACCCCAATGCCCAGGGGGCTAAGTGAGCTGCAGTGTTTTCTCAGGGAGATGAATAAGGTGAGCTGCTCACTGCTGATGGAGAGAATTTGGGAGAAAGACTGGCGAGGCAGTGGTTTCACTTCCGTCCTAATTAGGGCTCAGCTATTCCTCATGGCAGCATCCAGCTGGCGGGTCGCTTGCCCTTGGCGAGCATTCTGATTTCAGGTCAATAAAACTACAGCATTACCAATAGGGGCCTCTATTCAATTCACTCCTGCAGGCGTGTGGGTTGACTGCCCTGTTTTATGCCACTGGAAATCTTTGTTTGGGACGCAGGAGACCTCTCTTACCACATGTCCCCCTGTGTTCCCCATTCGAACTCTCCATGGACTCAAAAGCAACAACAACAGCTAAAACCAAAAATCTGGAACCAACCCTGCTTAATCCCTGGCAGACTTCTCCACCCAACACCCAACAAGGGTAAATAATAGTCAATAATCACATAATTGTGGTGGGCGTAAGCCATTGCGTAAGTGGCTGTAATCCCAGCACTCTGGGAGGCCCAGGCGGGAGGATTGCTTGAGCTCAGGAGTTGGAGACCAGCCTGAGCAAGAGTGAGACCCCGTCTCTACTAAAAATAGAAAAATTAGCCGGGTGTGATGGCGCAGACCTCTAGTCCCAGCTACTCAGGAGGCTGATGCAGGAGGATCATTTGAGCCCAGGAGTTGGAGGTTGCAGCGAGCTATGATGACCCCACTGCACTCTAGCCTGGGCAACAGAGTGAGTCTCTCTCTCTCTCTCTGTTTCTCTCTCTCTCTCTCTCTCCCTATATATATATATATAATATAATTGTAGCTGCAACCCTCTTACTCCCATAAAATATTAGCCTAAGAGACAAATACCGTTATATTTTATGGGCAAGTCAATTCTTTTGCAAATTTTAAAGAGTGAGGAGGGTGGGAGCCCCATGCAGGGAGCCTGGCTAGGCTCTTGCAGAACTACAGCAGGAGCAAGGCCTGTAGAGAAGAAGCACGAGCAGGGCCGGCTGTCAGGTGTCCCCTACCCTCCTACAGTGCCAGAGCCTGTGCTGTGCCTGAGGACAAGGAGCCCAGGAGTTGGGCAGGGAGGGTGGAGAAGGGGTGCAGGCAGCAGGCCAAGGGCAGAAGGGCTTTATAGTCATGCTGAGAATTGGTTCTGTGCACTGTGCTCAGGGCCGCCCTCCATCCTTTCTCAGCTCTCCAGGTTTCTTTCTCCCCCAGGCCCTCTGCATCCACTGTCTTCTGTCATGCAGGCAACGGCTGGCTGGCTCCCCACCAGCACCTGCCCTGCGCCCTCCCTTCCACCCGACTTTACCTCTGGCCACCTGCTCTCTAGGTCCCCTCCGGGAAGGAGAGCCTCGCTAGACCAACACCTACACCTCCCATGGCAGCTCAGGAGGAGGCCTGTGGGGCTGAGGCAGCCCAGAGCACCTGACTTTCCTCTGCAGGCCCTCAGGCCAGGGAGAAGTGACTTCTGCTCTACGCAAGACTTTCTGCGTCAGCCTGGTGGGAAAGAGCAGTGCATTGCACCCGAGCTCACCGCCCTTTCTCCTTTGGAGGAGCACTGGGTGATACCATTTAATTTACTTTTATTTTTCTGAGGGCCCAGGACACACAAATTTCTTTTTGCAGTAAGCCCTGAATCTCTGGGAAGCTGCATTCATTGGGACTTTACAGTAAGAGATGGGATTTGAAGGACGGTGTGAGATGAGGCCCCACGTGGGTGGGACTAAGAGGGAGAAGTGGGAGCTTGGCACGAGGTGCTCATCTGGGGCTTGTGTGGGCTCTAGTGAGGTTCCAATCTGTGTACAGCTGACCCCTGAACCACGAGGGGGTTAGGGGTGCCATCCCCCCAACACACAGTTGAAAATCCACATGTAACTTTTGACTTCCCCAAAACTTAACTACTGAGAGCCTACTGTTAACTGGAAGCCTTACTGATAACATACACATACATATTTTGCATGTTCTCTGTACTGTATGCTATATTCTTATAATAAAGCAAGCTAGAGAAAAGTAAATGGTATTAAGAAAATCATAAGGAAGAGAAAATATATTTACTCTTCATTCTGTGGAAGAGGATCATCGTAAAGGTCTTCATCCTCGTCATCTTCACGTTGAACAGGCTGGGAGGAGGACAGAGAGGAGGGGTTGGCCTTGCTGTCTCGGGTGGCAGAGGTGGAAGAAAATCCTCGCGTGAGTGGACCTGCACAGTTCAAACTCATGTTGTTCAAGGCCAGCTGCAGTTTTATCTACAGACTTCACAGATTCAGGACGAGGCTTCCTGGGTCAAAGTAATGAGAAGTTCAGAACCATCTTTGCTGACTAAAAGCAAGCCCAGACAAGGGGTACTTGGACTTGAAGCAAGGCCTCTTAGTTTGCACTCAGCTATGCACCCTGGACCTGGTCTGGCCACGTCGTATCTCTGACCTCAAAGCCAAGCCTGGGCTCTTGCTGCCTGTTGCTCCTGCCTCATGCGCAGGGTGGCTCAGTTACTAGCAGGGCTGCCCCATGGCTAAAGGCCTCCTTGCTCCCCTTCCAGCCCCCTTCTCTGGCCACTTCAGAAGGACTTCCGAAGCCTGAAGTCCTCAGACCCCTGGAGGGAGGGTGGATGGAGAAGTGAGAACCACTTCCCCAGATTTCATTTGGGATCTTCTGGTACCCAGGGAGCTACTGTAATTTGGAAGTAAGCTCGCCCTCTGAGAATTTGGTAGGCCGGGCCCTCTGCACCTGTGCTGCTGAAGGACACGTAGCACTTGCCTACGTTTCATCAAGATGATGAGGAATCAATCTTGCAGACTAGATATGACCACTGGGAACTGTGATCTATGGAAAGCTGTGGTTGGCTAGAAACACATACAAAGGGGGAAGGTATGGTGACTTTGTGTTGTTCCATCCCAGGAGGACCTGAGTGATCCGGGGGTGGGGCCCTGCTGTGGGTCAGGTGGAGGCCAAGGCTCTGGCCCTGCCGGGGTGAGCACTCCAGAGGCTGCACTGCCACCTCTGGTCCCATGTCAGCTCACCACGGGCTCTCCTGCCTGTCCCGATGTGCGAAGGGGGAGCCCTGATTAGGGAGTGTGAATAGTCTCATCATCACGAAGACCTAGAGTTATGAAATAATGTTCAGTTTTCGAAACTGTGGCTTTGGGGAGTGGGGGAAGAAATCAAACACTGCAGAAAGATGAAGCCTAAGCACGGTGATCATGCTGAGGCTCTGCCTAGGGGCCTCACCTGAGTGGGCAGCCAGTCCCCACCCTGATTACATCACTGCCTGTCACTCAGAATGGAGCATCTCAGGCTCCTTCCCGGGCTGGGGTGTGGTGAAAATGAAACAGGAGACATGGACTTTTCCCGGGGATCCAGAAATAATCAGGGACCTGGGGCCTATGGGGCCTGGGCCGTGGCTCTTGCCATCACCCACAAGGCTTTAGGACTCGGGCACAGGCTGCCCCTTCTCCAACAGGAGTCCACTGATTCCCTCCTGGTCAGCGGCTTGATTGTTCCCCAACAAACACCTGCACCACCTCCCTTGTGGTGTCTGCGCACTAACCACTTCAATGTATTCATGTCTTTTTGGTCATTCTTTGCACATCTTTTCAGCTTTCTCTTCTGCTGTCAGCTCCTCTTCCCTTTCTCCGAGTCTGTTATGTTAAGCATCTTAAAAAGAGAGAATCAGATGAGTCATTATCTGTGTGGGCAGAACTGCAGGTTACTGGTCCACCTATTTATTAGCTGGGAAGGGAGGAAAACTTCAAAGAAACTAATTAATATCCTGAGAGGAATATGAGAAAATATTTCATCTGTGAAACAAGAAGAGGATGCTACATAAAAAAGGGTCAGCTATAGAAGAACAAGAAGTAACTCTTAGAAATTAAGAAAAAAGGATAGAAGAAATAAAAAATTATAGATAGTTTGAAAGATAACATTGAGACAGTTTCCCAGAAAGTAAAACAAAACAAAAAGACAAAGGAAAAGATACTAAAAGAAGTAAAAGTAATAAAAGTACAGGTTGAAACAAGGATGTATAAAAACCAGTTAATACAAGTTCCAGAAAGAGAAAATGATGGGGAGGGGGACATTATGCCAGAAAATGACTCGCCATGAAAGGACACAGGTATCCACTAGAAAAGGTCTTCTGAGTATCCAGCACAACACACAAAAACATGATCCTCAGCCGGGTGCGGTGGCTCACACCTGTAATCCTAACACTCTGGGAGGCTGAGGCGGTTGGATCGCTCAAGGTCAGGAGTTCAAAACCAGCCTGAGCAAGAGCGAGATCCCATCTCTACTAAAAATAGAAAGAAATTAATTGGCCAACTAAAGATACATAGAAAAAATTACCTGGGCATGGTGGCGCATGCCTGTAGTGCCAGCCACTCGGGAGGCTGAGGCAGGAGGATCGCCTGAGCCCAGGAGTTTGACGTTGCTGTGAGCTAGGCTGACGCCACGACACTCACTCTAGCCCAGGCAACAGAGTGATACTCTGTTTAAAAAAAAAAACCAAAAAAAAAACCATGATCCTCACATAGTGTAATTACAGATGAAACAAAAGATCTTAAAAGCTTAAAGAGTGAAAGAATCAGGTAGGAATCACACTGGCATTTGACTTTTCAAGAGCAATACTAGACACTAGAAGACATTAGGAAAAATCTTTTACAACATGAAGGACTATGACTTGTAACTAGAAATCTATGCCCGTGCAGACTACTAGTCAAGTGTATGAGGAGAATTATAGACATTTTCAGGCATGCAAGGTCTCAAAAAAATTTACCTCCACTCGCCATTTGCAGAAAGCAATGAGAGGAGGACTCTACCAGAGTGGAGCAAATTAAGAAACACGCAGGACATGGAATCCAGGAAAGGTGTCCTCCCCCATGGGAGAGAGAGGACACCAGGACACCTCATCCTGGTGAGGGTGAAGGAAGCCCCGGGGCCTCTGTGCAGCTGGCTTTCCAGGGCGACCAGAGCAGAGAGAGCAGGAAGGTAGAGAGCTACTAGAAAACAAGGAGTAGAAACATTAACTATCTGACAGCTTTCACAGTGGGCAAAATTGTTTTGATAGGCATTTTATGGAGCAATTAAAGGTTGTGAAAAGTCTTAGATATTCCGAGCAAACTAAGTGGTTGAAAACATGAGGCTATCACTAACTCCAGGAAAAACAAAAAGTTCTATCAGAACTCTTAGTTCTACTTAGCACTATGTAGATCAGCCATGCACACTCATAACTGATCATAATGATAAAAATATGGAAACTAAAGAAAAACAAATAGAAAGTAAATATACAATATTTTACCTCAAAAGCTGAGATATACAGTAAATATACTGGAACACTGAGAAGAAGGCACATGAATTATAAACCTTATCTACAGAAGTCAGTCAGTTGATGTTGATTAAATTAGTTAATCTGATTAATTAAACATAGACTATTATGACATATTTATATTATTAATATTTAAAACCAAAGAGGCAAATAGACTAGAAGAAACAGCCAAAAGGGTGAAGAGTGGCTGCCTCTGGATGGCAGGAGGGAAATATAAAGGATTGAGGTTTTTTTTTAATTATAAGCTTTAAACACAATATTTGACTTTTAAGAATAATTGTACAAGATGCTTTGATAAAAACAAAAATGCACATAACATTAAAAACATCCATGTACTATGGATGGAGGAGCTCAGGGCAGAGCTTTCTACTGCAGGGCCAGAGCTCCCTGGCCCAAATCCAGAGGCACCATGTGGTCCTCTCCACACAGAGACAACATAGGGCTATGCACCACTCCCTGATCCAAGCCAGGGACTGGGAAGTTCACCAAATTCCTCAACCGTTTAATGCACAGCGCTTAACGTTCAGATTCACAGACTGAGTGCTGTCTTCAGATGTAGGTACTGCATCTGTCATGAAAGAGGTTGGGCAGGATCTCTTCATACTGCTGTTTTGTATTGTATAACAAGAGGCATGTACGTCCTAGACGCTGTTCCGGTGTAAATGTTGCTTCTCCCAGCCATTGCTGTCACCACAGACTGAGGAAAAGAGGAGAGATATGCAGGCCAGTGAGCAGGGGGTGGGGTTTGGGGAAGGACCTTTCTGGGTGACTTTGTGGAGGAATCAGATGCTGGTCTTACCAATGCTCCAGAAATAAACTTCCAATGTGCTGTGGGAGTGCTGGGTGTGACTATAAAGGTGAAAGGTGCTTA